>ASSH01052404.1:0-17108 GCA_000418225.1 Zizania latifolia
TACTAGTCGGGAATAGAGTTTACAGTGTCGGATTTACACGAGCTAGGGCTCAGAGGGTAGTGAAGCGCGTGTTACAACTTGAAGAAGCCGTCCTTGCTTGAAGGAGCCTCTTTTCTTGTAAGAGTCGTCGTAAAAAGCGTCTCCCCCCCAAAAGCGTCCGTTCTAAGGCGAACGTCCTGCTATTTATACCCCTGTTGGGTGCAACCTATTGTACAACAGCTAGACGTATACGGGGCAGCACGCCGATAGGACATGGCACGCCCAGATGGGACGCGGCGTGCCGCCAACTCCCTACCTGCCCTCTGCGCTGACGCCGCCCGACGGGGTGATCTTCTGACGCGTCCAGATTACCTCCTGTCCGCTTTCAGTCCAGTCGCATTTAATGCGTTCCTACCCCTTTCGGCTGAGTTTAACTCCTGCTGACGCGTATGCGTGCGGTGGGTCCCCTGCCTGACGTTGCGCCCAGGGGTGAGCCGCGCAGCCACCTGCCCGCGCGCCACGTGGCCAGGAAACGGCCACGTGGCCTACCGGGGGCTATCCCCACACATTTTAAAATAGATTAAAAAGATAAGTCTAGGACTTAAACCCCCTGATTATTCTAAGCTTATCTCCGCGGCGGTCCGCGCGTCACCTCAGGCACGCTGCTGCTGCTTCCCTTAAATGAATGACCGCGTCCGTGCACCGCATGTGGTCCCCGCTCGTCGGTCTAGTGCATGTCCCTTCACGCACCTAGTACGTCAGAATGTACAGGAGTCAGTCGTCTGCGAAATACTAGTCCAGTTTACCTGCGTTAGTGCGTTACAATACTACAAATATTAAAATTTTAATCGTAAGTCCAGTAAATTGGTCATTACTCACTTCGTTTAAAAATGTAAGCCATGTGTTAAAAAAAATCAGTTTTTAACTATTTATAATTAAGTTAAAATATATTTTTACACGTATAATATAAAATTCATATATCAAAATAGTTTGTATGATATTAAGTTTATAACGGTTAATTATATATATATATATGATGAAAGAAATCAATAGTCAAATTTATGCCGAAGAAAAAACTTATAAGTGTTACATTCTTTGACAGAGAGTAACTTTTTTGTTAATTTTTATTTTATTTATAGTTATAATTTTTTTGAATTTTGTCATAGGACCTAGAATTTTGTACGGCCCTGTCGGCAAGCAAGCTTATGTAGGAGGATCGGGATGATCGGGACGATCCATCGGCTGGCTGGCGACCTCTCGATGGCTAGCTCGTTTAATCCAATCGATGCAACTATGTAACGTACACACGCAGATCAGCAGATGCACAAGAGCAAGCACGCAAAGTAGGCTATCGAGCTAGCTACATGCCTACGTTACACACACGGCACTCCACCGGTGCATCGCCACGAACCAAATCTCGAATTCTCGATATATCGGCGCCCCTGATCACTCGATGTCTCGATCTAGAACACTGTTGGAGCGTTTTGCTGGCATCAGCTTGCTTGCCATGTAGCGTTGCACGTACTCTCGTCTGGTGCAGTTATTCAATTAACAGCTGTATATTTGTAGCCATGGTGTAAAGATGCGTGCGTTCGTGCGCGCACTTATTCCTCTGGTCGATCTGCCACCACACTGTGCATGCACATATGGCTCTCCTCTCCTGCTGTAATATAATGCTGTTCGCTAGCTGCTGCCCAATTAGCCTCCATCGAGCCCTTCCATCTTATTCTTCACAGGCCCCTCTAAACAGGGCTGGTACGACGATATTCGATTGGATATCTTACAGTCATGGAAGTCTCTGTCACAACAATAAAAAAACGAAATGTTGAATAGAGTAGATATTTTGTATAACTAAATAATTTAACGTGTGCTACAAAACTAAAGAAAATTAAATTCTATCTAAAAAGTGTGCGAATGGTATTTGACCTAACTTAAGAGCGTCGAGATTTAGGCTCTATGAGGTCATACAATTCGCACTTGTTCCTCCTCTCCACAGCAACTTTTGGTTCAGGTTCACACGTACCGTGATGAGGGCGTCTTGACTGACGCATGCATGGACAGGCTGGGCTCTCGTAATTGACGAATGAGCTAGCAAACGCACGCACTACTGGCTGGCTGCTGTCGAAGAGTTGAAGAGGTAGGCAAAACCAGCCAGGGGAGCCCAGGACCGTATGAACAAACGACAGTAATGGCGCCTTGCCGTTGTGAACCAATCAATGTGTGCGCCTGCAGCTCGTCCTGGCTTGTTGCCTTTGACCGGAACTTCATTGTGGTAGTAGTACTGCATCGAGAATATCTTGCAGGTTTCACATGTGAAGACTGAAGAACTAACGACCTCTCCAGATCGACATGCGGCCTACACAACGACACACCCGTATATGCCCTTGTATAAGATGATTATTGATACAGCTGCTCAAGCTGTTGTGTCAATGTCAAACAAGGCCTTGTACACCAAGAAGCCACATGAAATCGTCAATGGGCTGCAACGAACGCCGGAATCCCGTTCCGTTTGAGTTTCACATTGAAACGGGCTGTTCTAGTGGGCCGTTTGATCATTGGGCACGAGACCAGCCCAATGATCAATGTGGAGAGCTGCCGGTTTTTCCAACCTCCTTAATTGATTTTTCTAAGTATTTGTTTTCTTGATATATTTTTCTACTTTTTATAAGGTTACTGTGATTATCTAGTGTCGATATTCCTAGGATGACGGCTCTATAAAATTTTTGTTTTTCTCTTCTTAATACAATTTGGTAGCTTTTTTGTTCAATCGGATTAAAAAAAGATAGGGCGGATTTCATGCTTCTGACACTTGGACAGTGATGTGATTCTTCTTGTGCGTATGCGTGTTGCTCTACTCTGCAGTCTGCAACGCGGGGGATGGATGGAAGAAAGAGCAAGAAAATAGCAGGATTCCTTCAGACCTTGCATTGCCTTGCCTCAGGGTCCAAGCAAAACTCGCTGACATACTGCTTCACTGGACTTCTGGTACTGCATTTTGCATGTTTTGTTCTTGGCGCCATCCGCGCTGATGATTGATGACCGGCTTGGCTTGATCAGCATCGTTACAATGTTATCAGTTCTGAATTCTGAAGTGAGGGCCTAATCACTTCATGACTTCAGGCGACCAAATCTGCTTGGAGCATCTACTGCATTCCATGTGGTAAACATGCAATGCAACTCATGCATCTGACCAAATTTAGTTCCAGGGAATTAGCTGTCGAAGTTGTGCCACTTCACCTGTATGGGTGTTGTTTTTGTCCATTTTAGATCTTTATATGTTGTTTCTACGAACTAACAAACATGTAGTTATGGAAAAAATGGAGTACATACGGGAACATATAGCTTTTTATGTGCATGTTATGAGTAGTAAATTTAAGATGCATGCATTACATGTTATTATCGAGAGAAGTTATCGAAGTTGTTAGCTAGACAACTTCGATGAAAGGTATACTGTTGAACCTATTTCGTTCTTTGTCATAGTTGCTATGTCGTCAACTCATCATGTGGAAGCGACAACCAGGGTTTCGATCCTTGTCACCGACATGCTGGTGTTGATCCTCCCAATGTGTTGGTATGGTGATAAGTGCAAGATTACGAGAAGTCAATACGACGAGTCTACTGAGGTCGTGGCTAGCACCCACTTTCAGTATGGACTGCCTTGTTTTTATTCTAGCACATAGCATTTTCTTTTCATTTGGCTGCGTGATGTGTTTGCAAAATGTGAAATCCACTTCTAGTAAGTAAACTAGCAAATTTTGCAAACCAAGTGAACATACTCGACTCAGATAGTCAGATGTTCATGTCGTGCATCATCACATTGCTTAGCGACGTTTGGCTGTCTGCTCGTGTTTCTAGTGTCGATGCATTGTCCATATGTGAGATCATATATGTATGATCATACATATGTGATGAATAAACTGGTTTGATGTTGATATATAATGAATAAATTAGTTTTGATTGTTCTGTGTGATCGGACACTTTAGTCGAGTTGTCGAGCACTCAGCACTCACACTCGAGAAAATTTAGCACTCGAGAATTCAGCCCTCGAGAAAATTCAGTGCCCGAAAAATTTAGCCCTCAGAATTTTAGATCACTCAGATTTTTGATGTTCGAGTTAGATCATACGATTAAATTATTTATTCTATAAATTCTATGCTTATGATTGATTAGATTGATTGAGTCAAGTTGAAAAGAATTTATGCTTGGAAAAAGATTTTTTGGTTTGTTCACGTGAAGGCATTGTTTAAGGGCGAGTCGGATTGGAGCTAGGCTCAGAGAGGAGTTGAGGTTCAAAACGATCGAGGATGTCACGTGGGACGCTCGGGCTAGAGAATACTACACGTGATGATGAGGTTTCCATATGTCATACGTGGGATGTGTATGAATATAGAAAGAGAAGATTCCATATGGCGTACGCAAGATGTGTGCGAATATAGAAAGAGAGGAAAATTCGAAGAAAATTAAGATTTGAGGATTCGTAAGAGATATGGATTTCTAGTTGGATTAGGAGTTTAGGACTCCAAAAGTTGTAAATTTCGTAGCTCATGGTGACAGACATGAGGGATTATAAATAGACTAGAGGAGAGAGCAAAAATGGCATCAATGAAGAGAACGATCAAGAGAGAAAAATAGGGTTTAGCCTTTTGCTCTTTTATCTAGGGTTGTGAACGTGGATTTGGTGAGAGGTGCTTTGGATTACATCTTATAAACATTCTTATGCAATAAAGATTCATCTTCAAGCATCAAGGAGTGTGGTATCACGTTCTTTCTTCTTAATATTCATCGGTTTGTATTGTTTTGGTTTATTATGTGATTTTACTTTTAATTATGATTTAATTTGAATTGATTCATCTAAAATCTTGCTAGGATATTAAGAGAGAGGTCTAAAAAGTTTCATTGGTTAATTTCTCGTATTTTAGGAGTAATTAAGGTTTTAGTTTTTAGATCGAATCTGCTCAGTTTTTACGTTATAGCAAATTTTAAGGATCATAACTTTTAATTGAGAACTCAGATTTGAGTGAAACTATACGGGAAAGTTTCGTATTGAAGTCTAGTTTCTCGTGTTAAAATTTTAGATCAATCTGAGTTACAGATCAAAAGTTACGCACATTTTACCGTTGCTTGGTCAGACAGTTTTTCAGTCATCGGGAAATTTCCATAGCCCTCGAAAATTAATTTTCTGATTTTATTTTAGTTATCAAATTTAGGGTACTACAATCATTCACCCCTCTTTGGTTACCATAGTTAGTGCGTTTCGATCTTACACCATACATATTACTCATATGCCTTTGTGACCGCCAGGTAGCACTGTAAGGTATAACAATGAAAAATACTGATAACTATTTTATGAACTTAATAAATAAGAGCAACATACTTGATAAAGTTGATCTGTATAGTCTAATTTTTATCGTTGGATAGCAATAAAAAGAGGATTAGAAAATATAGAGAATGCGTTTTAGGGAAGCTGTTGAAGACAAAAACTATACATGGATAGAATCTTTTAGAGTCATTCCCTCTCTATAGAGAAATTTAACTATTTACCACTCTAAAAAATATCACCTATTCAAATACCATTCTCTTATTTGTAATTATTTTTTTGCTACTCTTAACATGAATAAGCTATATTTTTGTCATTTTACAACCAGCAGGTGCCATCTCATCTGCCATATCAGTGTCCGTTCGTCCCTTCTATGTTTGCCTGCATTGCCTTTCGTACGTGCTCGGCATGCCACCGCCCACTTCCAAGCGCCGTTAGCCCATCCACGAACCGCCGCCACCTGTTCCCAGGCGTCATCGTCCCCCCAAGCGTCGTCGCCCGCTCCCTACCATGCGTGCACTGCCTGCTCCTAGGCGTCACCCCCTCCCAAGCGCCGTCGCCCGCTCCTTGCCATGTGCGCGATGCCTACTCCAAGCTTCACCGCCAACCCATCAATGAACCATGGCAGAGTACGCCCCGACGCGGCAGCTACGACATTGCATAGGAGAAATGCCACCATGGTCATGGAGAGGAGCAGAGCCACCACGAGCAGCGCGGCGCTGTGCACGACGACGAGGACAAGCGCGACCGCCGACACCATCACACTGGGGGACGGTGCCAACACGGGAACCCGTATCCCCGACGATGGCACACAGGTCATTCAAGGAGGCTGTGGTCTCTGGGGGCTTTCTCTTTTCTCTCATGAGTGTGAGTTGTCGAGCGAACTGACACTAGCATGACAGACGCCGTGGCGCAGGGCTAGGACCAGCGGTGCCCGGTGATGTCTGGGATTGTGAGGCGACGTGGGAGGTACAGCGGCATGCTGAGCACGTACATGAGACAATGCAGGCAGACGTGGAAGGGACGAATGGACACTGACATAGCAGGGATGCTGACATGTGGTAGGTGAGATGTCACTTGTTAGCTGAAAAATGGCAAAAATATAGCTTACTCGTGTTAAGAGCGGTAAAAAATTGATTGCAACAAAGAAAGTAACATTTAAAAAAGTGGAATTTTTTATAGTGATAGATAGTTAAATTTCTCTTATATAAAGAATATAGAGAATTAAATTTAGAGAAACTGATGCATAGGCTCCTATCAAAGGCACGATAAGGCCAAGGGGTGTTTAACTAAATAGGAGAATTTTGGGGTCCGTTTCTTCGAAAGACCCAGTCCGCGTTAAGCTTAAGCGGTTCGTTCGTGCCATCGTGCGTGCCTCCTCCAGCTTCCAGGGCTCCAGGCTTCCAGGAATCGGGAGGGTTCCCAATAGGAAGGCAACGCAAGAGCAGCGTGCAAAATTCAGATATGGAGAAGGAATTCCAGGTGAGATATCTCTTCCCCAATCCTTGTTTCCTTCTCTTGTTTATGTCCTGACCTGAGATGTCGAGGACTTGCTGCGCTAAGAAAGGTTTCTTCTTTCTCGGTCAAGTTTTCGTGATCTTGTTTGAGAATCGAGTAGAGTTGAGAGAAACATGTATATGTGAATTGGAGGACGGACATATGGGATCTCGAATTTCTTCCCAAAAAAAATGATTTGGCTGCTCTGGATGATTGACTTTGGGATGATATATTGATATGATGCTTGTGAAATTTCAGATCAGATTAGACGTATGTCTTCAATTATTCGATTTATTGGTCGATTGGTACTTGAGAGCACTCCAAAGTTGGGAGCTTGGTATATGTAGCATGCAAGTTGAGTTTCAGTCCTGAAGGTGTTCTGTTCTCGTCCCGTTTGACTCAAGTAACCCTAAAAATAAACATACAGAAAAATAAAATCTTTAGTAAATCTAAAGGTTGGAATTAAACGGTTGTAGATATCCAAGATTTTCAATGGTATAACATCGAGTTAGTAGTTTTATTTATTGAAGAACGGATTCTAATATCACCATCATATTCAGATCACCCAGCTAGTATATTTCTAGAAGTCTGAGCCTCTTCAAGGCTTCAAGCTTGTTGTTAATTGATTTTCCTGATGCAGTCTTATATAACTAAATGCTTTTTCTATAATAGTACTGCTAGTTTTCTGCATCCACTTGCTGTGAAATTTGTTGGGAGGTTCTTTTCCTAACCCCTAGAGGAGGTTTGTTTCCTGTCGACCAGTCTTGGAGCAGTACTAGAAAAGTTACTAACATGGATTTTGTAGCATCTTTTTGTTTTGGCATTCCCTAATCTTATGAACGAAATGACTAGTTGTATCTTGCTAGGACGCAAATTATGTTAGATGTTTACAAGGCTGCACATAGTGGGTTGTATCTGTTTCTACTTGTTCTGAAGTATGATGTCAATAACATGGGGACTGCTAATAGGCCATGATTGCTTTTACTGGGCATGTTTGTCACTCTTAAGGTTTTACTGCCTGCGTCATACCAATAAAATATACATGTCCATTACTAACTTAGGATGGCAAGGAGGAGGTCATCCAAGCATGGTACATGGATGACAGTGAAGAGGACCAGAGGCTTCCTCATCATCGTGAGCCTAAAGAATTCATTCCTCTTACTAAACTTTCAGGTTTGAGCATTCACTGCCCAACCATACGTTGTAGTTTGTGCATTAACTCAAGTAGAACTAGTGCTGATAAATTTGCCAGATGCTAATGCGGTGCACAATTGACATACCCAGAGCTAGGAATATTAAGCTGGCGCCTGAACGCTGATGACTGGGAGAATGATGAGAACCTCAAGAAAATCCGTGAGGCCAGGGGATACTCTTATATGGTTTGTCTACTCATATTTTTTGCTACTGTGAGTTTCAGTTTTGATTGCAAGGTTAAATATGCCTTTTCTTGTGCAGGACATTTGTGACGTGTGTCCAGAGAAGCTGCCAAACTATGAGGCTAAGCTGAAGAATTTCTTCGAAGAACACTTGCATACTGACGAAGAGATACGCTATTCTCTCGAGGGAAGCGGTATGCATCTTTTTTTAGCACTTAAGACGAGAAAACTATTAACTTGCTTCCAGTAATAGCCATGGCAGCATTCTTTTATGCACTTACTTATTTCCTTCCCTCATGTTCCTCAAGGATACTTCGATGTGAGGGACCAAAATGATCAGTGGATCCGTGTAGCAGTGAAGAAAGGAGGCATGATTGTTCTGCCTGCAGGAATGTATCACCGCTTCACCTTGGACAGTGAAAACTACATCAAGGTATCTTTTCCTGTTTTCCTTTGTTACCACGAGCAGTTCTGTCCTAAACAGCAAACTGTCTTTTTATGCTTGAACTCATGTGTCTTGTACTGTCTTTTGTGAATATCAATTATAATTTTTCTTTCATTTACTTAAGTAGTTTATTCATTTCTTAAACCTACGTTCCATTTCGATGCTCCATCAGAAAAAGAACATCCATCATTCTAATACGGAGCTGCTGTTCTTTTTCCTTACTATGCTTGTTCAGGCAATGAGGCTCTTTGTGGGAGAGCCTGTGTGGACGCCGTACAATCGTCCCCATGACCATCTCCCAGCTAGGTACATATTCTTTCTGTTCTTCATTTTTCCTGGTTATTGTTAACTTAGTGGAGCTTTTGGATTATTTCAGAAAGGAGTATGTCGACAAAATTATCAACAGAGGTGGAACTCAAGCTGTGGAAGCTCGTTAAAGGCATATCAACTTGTGTTTTCCCAGTTGGGTCTTTTGCTACAAGCTACAGATACTGAATAAGATGTGATATTAGCTGTTGCATTGGACTCCAACTGGCATCCTGTATCATCTGGCACTAGCTTTCGCAAATCTGTTTAATATCTTCCTGAAAGTTTGCATGTCACCATGTCAGTGTATATACAATAATGGCATTTCAGTCCAGACAGCAAGGTACTAATACCAATGATTGCACTTGTGGTGTGTGATGATACATGATTGTATGATGATTCGAACCGAACGCCTTGATCTCTAAAATGCTTTTTGGCACAATGATAACTGAAAATAATGCAGTGTTCCTCCTACTATGTATCAACCCGTGCGGTGGCTCCCCTGCTGATCTTGTGGTACTCCTGTCGTGTTCAGAGAATCTGACGGTGCTGATCAAAATATTTGCAATGATAGTGCCAATGCTGTTGATTACTGAGAAGTTCGGGCACATTGATGAACATTATCCTAGTACCACCACGAACAGTTCTATGGACCAGGAAATTGCAAGAAAAATTGTATGCTAATGAAACTGAACACGTTTATGTCTACTGTTGGACTCAGGTTGCCACTGGCCGTCAGTGAAGAACAATTTCAGGTCAGAGCCAAACGCTTTCCCATGAATTATTATTCCAGTTTTACCAAATGAAAATGTGTTAGTGTGGCTAATTAGTGTTATGATTTTATCAGGCTTAGTACTCCTGTTTCTAACCATGGACATGAAACATTTTCAGATATGCTTTGAGAGATGAAAAATAAATCAGAAAAGCTAAGAGAAACCCGGAGGAAAAGAAGAACTTTTGTCATATCAGCTCGCAGTCTCGCGGAAAATCTAGCCGGCAACAAATTCTGACACCGGCAAAGGCGTCAAGGCGGCGAGATTCATATCAGAAAAAAATGGCACCGAGCCACCGAGTTGTCGCCGTCGGCGGTCGATTCGTCGCTCACATGCGCCGGGCGAGCGAACCTCAGCCACACCTGCTCTGCGCGCCCAACCGGCTGCTGCCTCTGGAAGCTTCCGATCCGGCGCGGCCACGAACGCGGCCGCGTGGTCTAGAACCTTCCATTCCTCTCCTGACCAGTCGCCCCGCCCCGTACAGGGTGTTTATTATTCGCGCTTGCCACTCTCCGGCCGTCCGGCGGAGGAGCACTTGTATGTCTTGTTCCGTAGCAACCACCATAGGAGTAGTACAGTGGCTGCCACTCTCGTCGCGCCGGATTCTTCCTTTTCCAAGAACGATTCTTCAATCGTAGCAGAATTCCCCCGGGGTCTGTTGGTTGTCTGGCGTCAAAATCCAACCTTTGGCTGGTCCACCCACGATGGAACCGATGCTGCCGGGGATAGTGAAGGAGGAGTGGCCGCCGAGCTCGCCGCCGGAGGAGGAGGAGGGGGACGCGGCGGGGGCGCCGCGGCCGATGGAGGGACTGCACGAGGTTGGGACGCCCCCGTTCCTGACCAAGACGTTCGACCTGGTGGCCGACCCGACCACCGACGGCGTCGTGTCGTGGGGCCGCGCCGGCAACAGCTTCGTCGTCTGGGACCCCCACGTCTTCGCCGCCATGCTGCTCCCCCGTTTCTTCAAGCACAACAACTTCTCCAGCTTCATCCGCCAGCTCAACACCTACGTGAGTCCCCTCCCCACTCCCCAATGTCATTTTCCTACGAGTAGTGTTGCTCCCTACTTGTTTAGTAGTTTTTAGCATTGTCTGTTTTGTTCTTGTTCAGGTGGTTCTTCACATATAGACGGAACCCACCGTATTAGTCCGTATAGTTATTTTCTATTACACAATATTTATAGTAAAAATAGACATTAAAAATAAGAGAGAAGATAGAGAATAAAAAAAAAAGGACAAATGATAAATGTTATTTTATTTCTTATGGATAACCCATAAGCTTATGGCTATCTTTTACTATGAACTACTATAAAAACTACTTTTACAGTGGTTCAGCTAGCTGATATAAATATTTTAAGGCTTACGAACTACTTTTTTCTGCATGCTCTAAGCTGCTATTCAAATTCTTGGTCTAGCCGAATTATCTGTCCAAGAAACCACATTTCTACCATTGTCTGTGGTACCAATGCCACGCAATTCTCTTTGGTGGTGTTTGGAGTTGTCGGGACTCAGGATGAACCTGATAGAATCTTAAAATATGTATTCTTATTTTGTGGTGTGTATTGAGTATGCGTACATCGAAACATTTTCAAATAGGATGGGACAGTGTAAGATTCGTTATTTGTGTGGAAATTGTGATAGAAGAATTATCTCTTTCTAGAGTTTATTGGTAGTAGTTATTCTTTGCATTGGCAGGAAGCTGTTATACATGGACACAAAAGATTTGATAATTGTGTAAGAAATAGCTTTGATTTTTTACCATTCTAGCTAACATATTCTTGATTTAGATGATCATACGTATCATTATCACGAGTATCAATATAATCAAAAGGGTTATCTTGAGATTGATAAATCATCAAATTTTTCCTAGTAAACACGGTGGTATTGGTTAAAAAATTTCCTGGCATTGTTGTGCATCCACAATTATGTAGCAATGGAGCTACAAACTGGAATTTCCTTGTTGGTGCTGAGCTGCTGGTTATAGAAAATTACGATAGCTAGAACTCTTCAATAGATTGCTGTACACACTAGTGAAGACGTAGACTTCACACTATCTGCCTTCACTGAGTTTGTCGAATCCTTTGCCAGACGCCTGCGTATAAACCCTCAATTCCTCAAATGCTTTCAATACGCCAGGAAAAGATGCTGGGAGACTGCACAACATGCATCTCCATGAACGAACTCCTTAGTTTCTGACATGCTCTTTGTTCAATTTCTTACTGTGTAGCTAGATGGATCAAGACACTGGGATGAAGCTACAAGAACCTGCTTGTTTGTTCTAGAAGACTCCTTTGATCACCATCAAGCGATGTAGTAGTATACTGCTACCTGTTCTCTTAATGCTAATAAGATTTGTCTCAAAACTATGTGAAACCTACAGTTTTACATACTTTGTGAGATCTGCATCATAGTTGACCTTTGCTGTCTGTGGGTTCTGTGCTTGAACTAACTATAGCTGTAACATCCATGTTTTGCAATTTGCAGGGTTTCAGAAAGATTGATCCAGACAGATGGGAATTTGCAAACGATGGTTTCCTTAGAGGCCAGAGGCATCTTCTAAAGATGATAAAGAGGAGGAGGCCATTGTCTTATCTCCCTGCATCACAGCAGCAGGCCCTTGGCACCTACCTTGAGGTCGGTCAGTTTGGAAAGTTTGGATTGGATGAAGAAATGGACAGGCTAAAGCGCGATAAGAACACCCTACTGGCAGAGGTTGTAAAGCTAAGGCAGGAGCAGCAGAGCACAAAAGCTGATATGCGAGCCATGGAAGAGAGGTTGCAACATGCTGAGCAGAAGCAGCTCCACATGATGGGTTTCTTGGCAAGAGCAATGCAGAACCCTGAGTTCTTTCACCAGCTGATTCAGCAGCAGGATAAAACGAAGGCGCTCGAGGACGCGTTCCCGAAGAAAAGAACAAGATCGATCGACGTAGTGCCATTTCTCAGCCCTGGGGAGGTCAGTCAGAGCGATCAACTCGAGTCCACACTCCTGTTTGAGCAAAGGCCGTTTGCTGAACTGAATGATGATCCTGGGAAGTCCGAGTTAGAGAATTTAGCACTGAACATTCAGGGGCTCGGGAAGGGTAATCGAAATCACTTGAGCACTGAAACTGAATTAACCGACGACTTCTGGGAGGAGCTTCTGAATGAAGGAACAAGAGATGAAGCTGGGATTTCGGAGCTGGAGAGAAGAAGGCCAAGACATGTCGATGCATCAGCACAGAAGCTGGGCTATCTAAGCAATGGTAACAAAAAGTAAACCTGTGCTCGTATCACATGAGTTCATACGCCGATTCATCCAACCATTTTTGGGATAACTCTGTTGTATATTGGCATAATTGTATGATAGTTAAAGTTCATAATTATAGCGATAGGTTTATTATATTGCGGATCAGCCGGGTTGTGTGGTATATATCTGGTGATGTAGAGTTGAGCCATCATTCTTAATAGTATATATTGACATTTTTTTGCATCCTTGTGGCCTTTTTCTCTTGCTCTGGATGACTTCTTGGTTCTGAAATTTGCGAAGCAAGCTTTTGTCGGGCGTAAATCGTTATTGATTTAGAAAATTTTACGGTCCTTGAGGAGGTACCATAATTTTTAGTATTAATTTTGATATCTATCGATATCTCAGATACTAAGATGTACCAAACTTAATACTAAAATTATAGTATCTCTTGGTATCTCATCAAAGACTATAAATTTACTCTATCAATTTATCATGTTCCATACCAAAAGTCCAAATGGCAGGAGAGACATACGCAAAATTCTCTAAACGCATGTGAAATTCGCGCCAAAAGAGTGAGCCAGAATAATCCCCAAATTTAGGTATGGAGGTGCATGAAAGGATCATTGGTGCAGCTTTAAGAAAAGCCACAAAACCTTGGCCTGCATCACATATATAGTTGGGTGAGCACGCTATATTCTTCTTTCCTTTGGATTATTCTCATATATTGCGCTTCATCTTTTCTACACACAAACATTAGCAATGGAAAGGACTCCATAAAAAGCCTTAACACCTCTCTCTCTCTCTACAAAGGATGGCAGTTGTGAAGATAAGATGTGTTCTTCACTTCGTTTGTGCGCCACAAGCAGATGAAGCTGCCAGCATGGTCTGAAAGCACATATGTTGTTGATGCTCTGATGGGGAATTGGGGATCAAATGAGCAGTATGTCAGATCATATGGCAGTTTCATTTTCTCATGGCAGCACACCAGCTTGATGGAACCCTTGAAGCAGGCAGCTTCTCCCAGCAAGATCGATCTACAAGAACAAAGCAGGAGGAGCTCAGTCCATGTAAGTTCAGTAACTTTCGCTCCTTAAGCAAAGAACCAGGTTTTCAGGTGGAGATGAAGCAATCTATTCACAGGTTGTGATCAGTGATCACGGTAGATTATTTTTTTGTTCCCCTAGATGCAGTCATGCAGAGTGCAAGTATGTTCTCTAAGACTGTGCTAATATGATTTCCTGAAAATTCTTCTGCTAAAATCAATCAAATGTAGACTAAATATATGGCATCTTGTATGTTTTATCGATTAACAGTAATCGAAGTCTGAATAGACTGTAGGATCTGACGAATGAAGCAATTATCAGGTAACAAATCATCATCATCTCATAATTGTCTCAGTACATACACAACTTTTTTATCAGCATATATATTCATTGGGGATTTTTTTAAGTTTGACTACAGTATACACACGAAAACTTCATATGTATTATAGTCTGCATGACTGCAATGACGATAAAATAATTTTATTTGATTTCTGCTCTGATCCCCGTGAAATCCTTTTCTAATCATTCTGCATATGTATTATATTCTTTTGTTGTCACTAAGCTAAAGATTTATGACACGGTTACAATAAATACGGTGGACATCACTATACTGCTCCCCAACGCAATTCGACGAACTTTTTAATCATCTGGAGATATCAGAAGAACAATTTCCGATGCATGGAGAGGTTAGAACGTAGCTAGCCTGACGCATTAACCTGTAAGTTCATATTTTCATCGTATGAGCTGATCTTCTTTTTATCATGGGAGGCGGATTCATTTACTGATCTATAGATCTTTTGGTGATCGAGTACCTGATGTTTCTGTTGAAAATTAAAGCATGGACGTATGCATGGACCAAAACTACGAATCAACACATTAGCATCCTTGATATTCATTCACTGTTCTTCCTTAGTTGCTTCGGGTGCTAATCTGACAGTATTACAGTGATTTTCAGATGCCGCGTGATCTGAAGAATTTTCATCGTTGAAAGGCATCTTAAGCATGCCTGAATGATCTCCTGTCATTGTGTGTGCCTACTTGCCTTGCATCTGTACGCATCTAACTTCAAACTCAAGCTAATTACATATGTAATCTTATCTCGACTTTACTGCACTGCAGCTGTGGACTGATCATCGTCATTCAAGCAAGATTATCTTCTTTTTTAAGCACTGAAGCAAAGCAATTCGGTTGACCTCATGAGCCATGAATAAACCTCCGATCCATGCAATTGTATGACACTGACACTGTATAAACTGTCTTTCAGTTGCATGAAACCTACTGGAATGCATGACATGTAAACATAACCACGATTTTAAGGGGACTTCTGCCTGTAACATGGCACGCGATCATCCTGTGGCTGGCACCAAATTGCCCGTCAATTCACGCAGCAGCAGCAGAAGGAAAAAGGTGAAAAGAATCAGAATTCAGACAGGCAGATAGGCTTGAATGGTACGACGTTCGTCTGCATAATTGGCACACCGTATTACTGCAGCTGACAAAAGCTTTTGATTAATTTGGTTTACGTGTTTCTTCTCCGGCAAAATATCTTCCTTATTAAAAAAAAATCTTCCTCGTATAAAATTTATGTAAAATTCATGCGAGCGGAGCCATTTCTCGGCACGACACATGTACATTATATACAGTGGTGACAAATGATTTGTACAATATATATGCTCGTTGAACTTTCTTGTGTAATGTTCATCGTCGTCCTAGCCATGGATGGAATAAGTGCACAAAAGTATTCCAGAGGCCCACGCCTGCATGAACAAGATATGGATATTTATCACCAGTGATTGATCATGCAAGAGACTACATACACTTGCCCTAGTCTTGTCATGATCCTAGGATTAGGAGCCGATTATCAAGTCATATTCCCTCAGTTCCAAAAGGACCATTTCTAGCCTTTCAATTTTATAAAAATATTTTATTTATATATTCTTACTTACACTCAGTTTGCAAATAAAGAAGTTTAATTTGTTTGATACATGTTACCTACTATTTACGTATAACTTAGGCACCTTCTAAATGGCTTTACCTTATTACTAAGCTAGATTAAATTTAAAAGTCTAAATAAGTTGTGGTCAAAAAAGCCATGAGAAGCTTATTTTCGTATTCTAAATGGTTTTTTAAATATAAAATTATTTTCTTTGTAGTATAATAAAAATATTACATTATTCATAGTCTTATTTTGTTTGATGTTTAATTGAAAATATTATTATTTGGAATAATTTTTTTGATATTAGATAAAGTGCATATCAAGATAAAATTGAAAAACCTCAAAACGTGAGCTTTTTTCACCAACATGATCTAACATAGGCATTTTGTAATGTGATAATATCGTACAGATTTCCTATGTGCCAGATAAGATTATTCTGCATTATTGAATATCGATCCATCTTTTTTTACATGTCAACTTTGTGATGGCGTAAGCAATCTTGCTGTTTTAGTTTTCCGCCTTCAGATCTTGAAAGCGTACGCACGTGCCGCGCACCGCGCACGCGGCGGACTAACGGTGGCTACCGCCGACCAATGTACTGCCCGTCTTCTCTGTTGGAAAGCGCCTTTTCTATCGCGTCGTTCGTTCATGGGGTTTCTTCTTCCAGTCGCGAGGTGCGCGCCGCGTCTCGCGGCGATCACCGCGAAACTAAAGAGAAGAATGATTCGGTAACAATTATTGCTAGTTTGTTTTATTAGATCTATTTCACCCGCATGCTTGGTTTTGTAGGTGTGGGGGAAGACGCGCGGCGGCGCGGGCCAAGGCCGCCCTGCTTGCACGCGATGTGTTCGGTGAAATGCTTCTGGCGCGCACAGGTGTTTTTTCTCGAGGAATCTGTGTTCTAGTACAGTTTAACGGTAAAATCACTACTTTCAGCAGTGCAATGATGTTTCTGTGTTTTTTTAGCAAGAAGTTGTCTTCGTTTTTTTTGCTCAGCAACTCGATCTAAATTTTAGGGAGAAACACATTGCCACGGTTATTGGATGGGAACCATCAGATGAAGCCATATGCGCTCCATGCTGTGATAAGTCCAGTAATTCTGAACACTGGTTTTCACAATTTGTCTGAAATCGATAGCATGGTGTCTGCTCAGTTAGCATTGGTGTGCACATAGCCGCCTTTAGTCAAAAGTTCAAATCGACAGAGTTT
>KE371980.1:0-11573 GCA_000418225.1 Zizania latifolia
AGCAACGAAGAGCTCGGGGACTGCTGTGGGGGATATATCCCCCGGGTAGCCCACAGACCCCATTTCTGGTTATTGGGCCAGGCAGAGGACCCATCAGGCCCGTCGTACCAACCCCGTCTGAGCCAGCCGAAAGCAGCATGGCGCATTAAATACGACGCGATGCAAAACGATCGGAGGCTCAGGCGTGACAGATGCATAAGGCTGCCGGACGGCATCAGACCGGGGAGCAGTTGGGGAGTAGGCAACACGCCGCGTCCCATCAGAGCGTGCTGCGTCCGATCAAGCCGTGCTACGTCCCGTCGGAGCGTGCTGTACGATAGGTTAGACCCAACGGGGGTATAAATAGCTAGGGGTCTCGAGCACGGGACCCCCACGCCCACGTTCAGGTTCACATCCACGCTAGTGTTCAAACGCCCACAAGGCAACACACAGACATTCTGGAGCCCTAGCTCTTGTAATCCATTCATTATAACTCTCTTCCTGACTAGTGAAACACCCCACCAAGCTCACAGTGGACGTAGGCTCATTATCCTATCGGGGGACCGAATCACTCTAAATCTTCTTGTCTCTTGGTCAGTCCTATTCTCACGGGCTTGGTAACCATCGAGGTTTTGAGTGCAGCGCTTCCCTACAACACAAATCACCTCCACGGACAACCCCTGAGGAGGGCTGCTCGACCACCCGTCGACAGTTTCATACAATCATACATTGATGCTCTTGTGAAGAGAGCCAGAGTAAAGCCTTGTTGCTGAGGCAGAGAGAATGAGATCACAGGACGCTCATGGCCACTGAGGATTGCCCCTAGTCGAAAGTCACTATTTTCATCAGGAAATTTCCAAGCCATGATGCAACCATCCCTCACTATTTTCATCAGGAAATTTCCAAGCCATGATGCAACCATCCCCAGTACCAGCAAACAGCATCTCATCCTTGATAGTCATGTGGAACAAACCAGGCTAGATGGACCCTGAAGACTGAATTGCATCGCTGTATGTGTGTTCCACGCCTACAATCCATTGTACCAATAAAAAATCAACAGTTCGATGCGCAATACTGATATCACCATATATAACACAAAATGGACCAGTGCTCCCACCAAAAATCAGGAAAATTAAAATATTACCTCCACAGATTTTGCGATTTCAACAAATATCCATGGGCCATGGGTAATCATGCAGCCAGTATTGCCTCCCGTCTTGATGACATCAACGTGCTATCGCAGAAACATTAAGAAAACAACGAATGTGATATAATATTATAATTTTTTTATCTGCTAGACAATTTCGTCCTTGTTCAGTCTTCTATTTCCAAGAAAATATACCCATCTCTCTCTCTCTTTTCTTTTTTACCTTCTTTTCCTTTTATAATTACTTTTTTTTACAGAACCATATTTGTCTTGCTTTTTCACTACTAGTTTTTTTAAACCATATGATCATCTGCCAGTGAACCCGAAAATGATCCAGGGCACATTGATCACCACAAGCAAGCAAAGCGTCCCCCAGGATAATCAGTCCAGCATGCCGATAGATAGCCACAGTCGTGCAAATCGATTTGAAACCACCTACACATCGACCACCACAACGAATCAGATGGACTCCCCAATTGATCACATTGGCAGCATATCAACTTCCCTAAGCAACGGAGGAATCGACGCAGATGGAACCCCAAGTTGAATTGTGCATAAAGTGCCTGAAGGGAGTACCGAGAGCAGAGAGCCCAGCTACCTTGACAGAATCGCAGTCCCAGATGCGGGTGGAGCCGTTGGCGCTGCCGGAGTAGAGTTTGTCGGAACCCAGCATCGGAGCAGAGAGATCCCACATTTCCCACTGATAGCCTGCGGCGTTGGACGATCGCCGTAAGAATCCACATCATTAGGTACAAGTATGGGTAAATTACTCGTAGGCGGGATGGCGCGAACCTCAGTGTGGCCAGCGAGGGCGCAGAGGAATGCGAATCCACCGCCACCGCGGTGGCTCTCCTGGACGAGTGGATCTTCCTCTGTCCCCGCTGGCTTTGGATTAGGGCTCGTCTTCGTTTTCGGCTTATCGCAACCACGCTGCCGTGATTTAGGTCCTTCAGCTATTCAGAATCGGACGCGGCCGTGGCCTCCGGACGGCAGCTAGCCAGCTACCGCTTCCTTCCGCGCGGGGCCGAGGGGCCTCGCCGTCGCAAGGTCGAGGCGGGGGGAGGGCGGGAGGTATTGGGAACACTCCCACCGCGGCGAGGGTGAGTTGGCGCTGCGATTTGGCCGGGGAGGCGGCGACAGCGATGTGGCCTTGGCCTCGGTGGACGCGTCGGTTGATCGGAAGCGCCGAGGCGGTTGCGCTTTGGATAGGAGAATTTTTATCGTACAAATTTTAGAAAAATTACACTGTAATTCCCATGAAAATTATGAAAAATTTAATTCATGTCATCATGTGTTCAAAAAGAGCCCATATATTTATCTCGTATCAAGGCTTCATCCATTTTTTGCATGGCAACATCTTTTAAGTGGATTTGTACTGGAGTATAATGTTGAAAGGTATGATACTTTTAAAATGTTATAGCTCATAGGGACAACAGAGATTTAGCATATGTTTTTAAATCGTTTTCTTGCAGACAGAAATACAGAGTCGTTATCATATAATCACGACAGTGTCATTCTCAACCAACCTAAGTAGCAGAAAACGAAATACATCCACGAGCAGGTGGTATCAGCATTGCAGAGTGTTGATAAACCATCAGGCATGTTAGCACTTGTGTTATCCAATCAAATACAAGAAAAACCTTTCACAGTTTGGATGCCTTGCCCAGCTCAACATCAGGAGGCAAGGTCAGAACAGCGACAACAACAAAATCACATCTCTTCAGTTAGCTTGGGTATTGTTTCATAGTTCTATGGTGTCTAAATCCTACAAATAATGGATCAAGTACACCTTTATATACACAGAAAACACAGGTTGTGACTGCACATGATTAGCGAGGGACGAGGAAATGTGCGTGCATCTATAACCACTGTAGTTGCTTCTTCGGCCAGGTCAATAAAGAAAGGCCGTGCTGACCCCCACCCTTCCTTTTATCAACTCCCCAAAAAAATGAGTTGTAAAAAGCCCCCAAAAGAACCTCAGTAACACCCCAATGTCATGACTGCCAAAATATGCTTGGATCATTACTATATACTGCACGGTCTTGAATCTCTAAATTAGCGACATGCCAATCAACAAGCCTTGCTTGGATGCATTTCAACAACATAAGTCCAGTAGGGAAGAGCCACCAGCCGCTTTCATCCCTGAATAGAATAGAAAAAACATATAAGACAAGGCAAGAGAAAACAAGATGCGTTGATAGACTAATTGCATTTCATTCTATATAATATATGTGAATTGTTTCATTCTATACAATGTCTGAACTGGCTGGGGAAATATGATGCTTACGTTCCCAGGTTCCATGGTTGCGTACTAGGATGTCTTTTGGTTGATGACTTACAATGTACAAGACCACATACGAAAGCCACAACCTGAATATCACGCTTAGGGGTTATGAAGATGAAACGAACAATGAAAGTACATCCAGATAAGCTAACATAGCAGACATTATTAATAGTGGCCAATGCTAACTAAAGAGATCTTCAGGATTTTAATACAGTATAGGCAAACAAACATGTAGCAGTGAAAATGCAGATGGGAAAGCACACTTACAACATTGACCAGTGAAGTAATGTTCCACAATGCATACACACGAGCAAGGCCTGCTGAATGACGTGGTCCATGACTAAAAAGGGCATTAATTCCAGCAGGAAAAGGTGAGAGTATCCCAAGAGGAAGCACAGACAAAACTAAGAGAACATCAGCCATAGAGTATGAATATAGCTGGAGAAAAGTAAGTAACACTAAGCTAAAATCCGCAAGAAGTAATATTGAGATTACTAAGCCAACAAGATCCTGCAGTTAGAACAAGAGAATTATGGTAAGTGCAAATTGTCATGAACGTAATCATAACAGCCTATGAAAATAATGGCAGAGAAAAACCTGATGCCCAACCGGTTTAGTGTTGTGCAAGATGAGAGAAAATGGGTAAAACAAATCTCTCCTGTCTTTAAGCGTCCAGCTATTGCCATCAAGAATTCCACCAGTGATCCTTTTACGCATAAGAGCGTCCTTAGTTCTTGAATGGCCTAGGTGAGTATCAGTAAGTGTATTCTGTGCTCTGCACAATGCAATGATTCATTAGGAATAAATGGTGATGAACAAGGGAAAGAAAACAAACACTCAGGACCAATAACTAACAACTTACAATGAGTGTTGCTCTACTTTAATTCTAGGGCTACCATCAAGCTCAACAGCATAAATGACAAGACCAAATTGGCAATACCCTAATGCTGTAGCTTGGAACCAGGCAAGATTGACACGAACCCCATTCACACCCAGAGAAGGATTTGCATGAGTTTCAAGCCAGTTTAGGACAGGAAGAAATGTTGCTTTGAGATTTCCACGTCGAACCAAACGCAACTGGGCATTCAATCCAGCTACAAGACGGTGCCATATTGATGAGGGAACAGCCTGTAATTGTTAAAATATAATGCTGTATAAGCAAAAGATTCAGACATAAACGATGCAATTAGAGGAATCTTGAAAAAAAACACCTGGCTCATAAGGCTAGTGAGCACACTATCACTATGGAGTGAAAATGGAGCCATGTAACTTCCATCCCCTCCAAAGATCAAGGACATTGGAAACCTTTGATGAAGACGAGGTGGAAGATCAGGTCTTTTTTCATCTCCTCCAAGGAAGAAATCTAAATACCCCAGCATAAGATCAGGAGTTGCAGTCACCTACAGATTTGTGAAACAGGCATATGTTAATTCCAACTTCCAAGCATCACAAAACTGCCAAATATGGCGCATCAATTTTACTCCGAAAGATATAATCAGTTTTGAAAAGGCAAAAACACGCAATCAGTTCACAAATTGTCCAAATGACCAAAATAGTAAAGGCACTCACAAATGGTTCAACCAAAACTTGAATGTGGTCCCATCCACAAAGTTTTCTAGTTTATAGATATTATGATCATAAACATCCAGAAGAACTCTTTCTATTATTCAATATAGCATCTTTAAGAGATAGAACTTCTATTGCTGGTAGTTTAGCACTACCATCCTGACTTTCAGAAGTGTGTAACAGGTACTCTACTATTCAAGCCAAAAATCATAGAGTACAACATAAGAGGATTTCAATTTTCTAAGAAAAAAGTGATGATGATACAGTTCTTAGACTAGCAAAGGATGAGATGTAGTAGCATCCAAGACACAGTTAGTTTTGACTGTTCAGATCTTAGAAATGGTTAAACATAAAGCTACATACCTTGAGCCCTTCATAAAGCGCACGTGAGCGGCAAGATCGTAAGCATGAATGGTCATACTCAGAGCGAACAAATTCACGCAATCTTTGTAATTTTTTTCTCCTGCGGAATTGTTGCCATGACCAGGCCAAGGGATATGCAAGCACACAAAGGATACTGTGAATTGATCCTTCCCACCACTGATAAGCTGCGAGAGTGTTTATCTCATCGACAAATCGATTAAACGCATCCTCATACCTGACAATGCAGAGGCAGCACAGATAAAACATGTGCAATTACCAAAATAGGGCCAGAAAGGTTGAATTTATTCAGTGGTCTATGTGAGGGCAAGCGTACATACACAATCTCAGTAATCTGTTCTGGTGGGGTGTGTGGGAGATGCCAAGGCTCACTGAAGGTGTTGGGACCCATGAAATACATTCTATGTACATGCCCATGTGATTCTTCAGCCCTATTAGTTTCCAAGACCTGCAACAACAACAAAAACTTCTATCAGAACTCATGGTAATCATACAGCACACAAAATATGAGTTGGAGCAGCACATGTATAAAATACCTCATTAAGTGATTCTAGGAAAGGAAAAGAGTGATCAATTTGGGATCCTTGTTGAGTTGGCGCAGGCCCAGGTAACTCATCAGTACCAACAAATTTCATCCTGGCAACACTAAGAACAAGAGCTAACAAAACTAGAAGACCCGAAAGTAGTAGGCCAAATAACCAAGGTCCCCCAAAAGTGTATATTAACTCTTCCAGGGCAGTATAACAGTGAGGCATGCGGTATCTATCTGATACACATTTGTATGGGCATGGAGTTTCATAAGCACCCCCTGCCAAACATAAGCTAGATTTAGAAGATTCAAGCAAACTTACAGCATCTTCTGACAATTTTCACATCGATCTAGAAACTCAAAGGAATGCAAAGCGGTCTAGGCTAAAACCAAAGTAAAATAGAGATGAAATTGCATGTTATGAAGGGGAGAAAAAGATAGATCCAGGTACAACATATTTATGATGACTAATTGCTGGAATAATTAGACAAATAAGTTAAATTGATATCCTTATGTTGCACTTCCACTATATCACATCAAAAATGCAAATAGAAAGAATTACCTCGGACACTTATGTATATGGCACGATGAGGGAGTTCATCTGGAGGGCATTGACAGCACAGAGATTTAGAAGATCCAGTAACGTTTTTGTATGTTCCCAAGGGGCATTCCTGCATTTTCCGTAGAAATAATTATAACAGCAGCATAACCAGAATGCCATTAGATGGAGTGGCATACTACAGTTTATCATGATACAGAACAGTTAAGTAGGATCAAATTATGATATATGAGCAGGTTACCTTGCAAAATGTCCCATAGAGACCCTTTGGGCAAGCTTTTCCTGTAACTGTTCCATTTTCGCCAGGAAATCCTTTCCCTTTGCTGATTCCACCACTGTACAAGGATACTCGGTCAATTTACTAGAGAAACATATAAAAATTCCAGACATGCCACATTTCTGTTGTTTTCACAAACCACCAGCAATGAAAGGAAACTGTAAGGAATTCAAATTACACCACGTCATGGAGTTTTCACAACACTATAGATTTTGAATTTTAATCACAGAACACCTAATCAAAATTCAGTAACTCATTAGTCTTTTCACATCACAAAACCATAAGGTCGAAGTATTTCAATGCATAAATATTGTGTTAACATGTTCAAATT
This sequence comes from Zizania latifolia, assembly GCA_000418225.1. Taxonomy (NCBI): domain Eukaryota; kingdom Viridiplantae; phylum Streptophyta; class Magnoliopsida; order Poales; family Poaceae; genus Zizania; species Zizania latifolia. The sequence goes on from KE371980.1 coordinate 7,054, forward strand.
TGATCATTATGGATCAGTGTCAAAAGTCGAAATTGATCAAATCACACATTTCCTTGTATTTAGTTATGATGCCTTTTCTTATCTTACATTGCCCTCAAACCAATAATGCTTGTTTCAGATGTTTCATACTGTGAGAATGGGTGATAATGCCATAAAGAGAACCAATCTAGTAAATAAGTCCAACATGCCACCATCACAAGGATACTAAGCATATTATATGATAATATGATATAAACCATATTCATCTTGTATCACACATTGAAAATTCCCCTGGAGAACTAGAATACTGGAATATATATTGAAGAAAGAATCAGAGTCAACCTTGTAAGTATCGATCCCTTAACAGCTGCAACAGGAACGTACTCATCTCCAGTTGGAATGTTAGACCAATGGAAATGAATCCTTCCCCCTCCACCTCCTCCACTGACAAAGTTTCCAAGGCCACCAACACTTGAGAGGACGGAGCTCTCGGCCAGGGACAAAGTACGTACAAAAAGAAGAATTGTGCCCCCAGACCCACCACCGGGTCCTCCAATAGAGGTATTAGTTACCACATCAGTGGAACTACCACCATTTGACTCTACTGAACCATGGAGGGAAAAACTTGGTAGAGAATACTCCCATGAGCCCATCACTGGAGTGCAGACGTGCAGTAACAGCAATAATAAGAGAAAAGTTCTTAAAATCTATGAAGTCAATAATAACTATAAGCAAATTTTGAAGGAAGCATTGTGTTACCTATTATACCACCACCAGCTGTGGAAAACCCTGTGGAGTCGTCACCGCTTCCACTGCCAAGTTCACAAGGTAAATCAGCACTACCATATGTAGATCCACCCTCAGAATGGCTTCCATTATAAAAGCCATCACCCCCTCTACCACCGTGTCCACCACCACCACTTACACCACTGCTTAACATCTTTCCTTGTCCTATTCCACTTCTGCATCCTGAGATTAGAAGATACGAAATTTAATTTCTGGAAGCATGTCACCAGACAAAGATCATACTGTGGTGAAATGATAGTTATAACCATATGTAGCTATGTATATGAAATCACCATTTGAATCGTGAAGGAAAATAGAAAACAAATCAAATGTATAGTCCTTCCCATGCCCTACAAAGAAACTGTAACCAAATTATCTTAGCTGAGACCAACGTAGCAAATGTTAGTTATTTCATTATGTATAGGTTAGCCATTGAAGAAACTGCAAGTTGAATTATCACAAAGTCAACCGAGTTTTAACATCATAATATGTGTGCCCATCATATTCAGAAGCGTAAAGCCTCTTGGCCACTGTATTCAGAAGCTTAAACTCTCTTAAGCTTAGAAACCCAGCAACTCTACAAATTACTGCTGTATTTTTTATTTTTAAAGTACATAGACTGCATACTTATCTACAGATATGATCTGGAGGCTGCATAAACTGCCATTAGAAGTGTAGGCAGTCAACCACAGAGAGAGAGAGAGAGAGAGAGAGAGAGAAAATTACCCAGGCCTGTTGCACTGATGGTTCCAGATATGTAGACAGTGACACTTCTTGCCCTATTGAAATGAACTACAGTTCCTTGTACAAGACCCCAGATGTCAATATCTTCAACACGACAAACCTAAAAGAGAAATGATCAATTTTGCATTCATAACTGAAAAGTAACACATGAATCCATGATACATCGCAAGGTAAAGTTCAAAAACTGAATGCACCTGAAGAGTAAATGACAGTGAAGAATTCAGATTGCAATCTTCTGGTGGATGAATTATTTCCACAGGACAGATCCCGTCTTCACAGTTCAGCTTTGGTGCCCTAATATATGCACAGGAGCATTAATGAGAATGTTTATTGGCAATTGGCATTTGAAATTTGGAGAAGTCCATCAGAATGCAATGTTAAAGGTGGTAGTATTTACACGTCATCGCTACTTCCGTTTACAAGTGGGCCTCGTAAAATGGAGCCAGGTCCAACCTACAAAAGAATTGTTTATTATAACTCTTGCTTTCAATAATGCCCAGAGAAGTTTAGAGGTGAAAAATATCTGAATTTGAGTTAGGCTGATAATTGGACTCATACTAGACTTCAAGTGAAAAAAAAAGAAATGGCATGACAACCAGCTGCATACGGAAACCTGTTTCTGATGCTATTTGCTTGTTGCATATTTGATAGCCTGCCTACTGTTTTTTAATAGGTGGCATTTAATACATTTGTCCTAGTTAAGACGGCTCATATTTTCTTCACTCGCTATGTGCTATTGGTCATTGGAGAATTAATTCTACTGACATGATCACTGCTGCATGCTGTTAGGTCTCTGGTATAGTGACCTTAATGGGTTGTGGAAGGTAGCCAGCCTCTCCTTGGCCGGTTTCCTGCCCGTGGTGGATAAGACACCGGGGGTGCGGTAACAGCAGCAGGGAATGAGACAATAGAGAATAATAGATGAGAATAAGATTGCAGAGTTCAAGGTGAAAAGATGGACTTTGAGCAGAGTTCAAGGGCCAAATATGAACTTTATTTTTTTGTATACGAATAATATCACTGTATTTGCATAGCTAAGGCAAAGAAGGCCACTCATCTCTACCAGATTAAGAATTGCCTTTTCCTTCGAAAGGTGCAGCAAAAATAATGTAGATAAAAGAAGAAAAGCTGTGGAAAAAACAAAACACAGTAGGATAAAGGATATCTATCATACTTTTATACTGTAGAATAGTGATAAAATAAGGCGCTGTGCCTCAATTGTGTCTCCTTCTCCAGATAAATTCAGCAGGCCTTGACCGCGAACACCAAGATTAGCATTAGAGTGTATCACAGATGATTCCTGATAAATATATGAGCAAAGCTGTTATGCATAGTGTAAAAGCACCAAAAGAGAAGAACAGCCATTGATAATGAACAATTGAACATTACCTTCAGAACTATCAAATTGCTAGCATCAAGTAAAGATGTTGCAACTATTGAATCTCCACCACCATCAATTAACATTCTGGAGTTCCACATAAGTAACATCTTTACAGACATTCTCAAGGCACCGAACACCTGGAAACAATTCAAATTGGTACATAGAAATTGGCGTGCATATAACACATATACTAAGGTGAATAGAATAACACAAGACAACACACGACAATAACAAATAAAATAACACCTTGATTGTTGAGTCACTCATAAGAAGCTCCTCGGCCATCAGTTCAAACTCCGAGTAAGGATAACGGGTCAAGCCAAAAGATAGAATAGCGCCAGATAGAAGACTAAGTTGTCCTTGGACCTGAATATTATAAATAAACAGTTGTGGACTATCATAAATACAAAACAATCATGGAATCAATTCAAGAAAAATAAGTAGATCCACAAGTGTCATCCTAGTTATCAGTGAACTGCAAGGGCCATAGTTACATAATCTACGTAAAGGTCATGTACCACACAGTCAAGGAAATGTAGAACATTGTGGTTGTAATTTGCAAAAAGGCAGAAATAAATTTCCCCCTTGGAGCATGAACACGGCGGTTGCTACTACAAGATAGTTGGCAGATGAACATTCTAGAATATTTCAAATGATTTTCACGTGATATGTGATCAGAGAAATACACGCACAGACTTTTCTGATTTCGAGTGCAAACTATCATATGGTTCAAGTTTATCTGTAATTGTTCATCATATAACTACAGATACAAAAAGAGAAGCAGATATATTCTTCTCAAGAAGCTAATATATAGATAAAAAATCAGTAATGCATAGATTAACAATCATAAGACCAATTGAAGTACATGAACACACAAATGTTATAGCAGTCAATGAATTTATGTATGCAAAAAGAAGATAAATACACAAGTATCATATTAAAGACACCATGATCAGGACAGGTACAACACCAATTAACATTGGAAAGATAAAAATCAATACCTGAACACGACTCCAGAGCAAGGGAACAGCAACTTTAGCATGATTCCTAACAAAAACATTTGTCCATAGTGGCTGATTTGGGAACTCTAAAAGAAGAGTGTCAGTTTGTGTACTCAAGTTGTTGTTGCTAACAACAAGACTCTTAGGTACTGCCTCGTAAAGAGTTCCAGCTGCTCCTGCATTATCTGGACAGCCTGAACTCTCTCCCCCTGAAAAAGGTGTCGCACTTTAATTGCAAACACATCCAAATAAAGAAAAATGTCTACATGATAGTTAAAAAGTCACTCGTGCTAGGAGCTTCATTTCATTGAACAAAAAATACTAATAACATACTGATGCCTAATAGTATTTAAAAAGGCATGTCAGAGTGCTTCTGTGGTTAATTACACAAATCTCATTATTTTGAGTCAAACAGTGCAGCACAATCAAGTGTCCTGCAAATATATAGTTGCTAACATGCATTTCAGGAATATAAAATGTAGCAAATGTATAAATTAATTCAGCACAGAACCCTAGATAAAAACACAATGGAAATGCAAAGATGGCAAGGTTCAGAAATGCAACTTCATATAGCCAAGAGAACTGCAGTAACAGCAGAGGCAACCTAGAAATATATATATATATATATA
>ASSH01052408.1:0-17062 GCA_000418225.1 Zizania latifolia
ACAAAACGCATTGGAGAGTCAGTGTCACAGAAGGCAATGGTAGGAATGTTTCCAAGTGCAGCCTCCTTAATTGGCTGTACATATTTGAACAGGTAGATTTGAGATAGCCCTCAACTGGCAGATTGAATAGCAAAGAAATAGCAAGCAAATTGAAATGTAACCTGATGATCAGTCCTGGGGTCAGTCAGGATAAGAAGACGTGGCTCACTGAATGAGGTCTGCAACTGGTTGGTAAACGTACCAGGAGTATGCCTACCAGCAATAGCATGAGCACCAGTGTACTGCGCAAACTTGAGAACAGCCCTCTGGCCATAGGGCCTCGCAGACTGCACAATTATATCCTGAGGGTTTTCAATTGCAACAATAACCCTCGCAGCCAACTGAAGCTTCTCCCAGGTCTTGGCAAGGTTAATAATGTAAATACCTGAAACACAAGTAGAGAGGCCAACTCATTTACACCGTAGTCAATTGAGAACAGGGATTTCCTGATTGAAAGCAAAGCTATTTAGCCCTTGACAGCCAAAAACACTCCGACGTCCAATAACACCGCACAAAAAACACCTTTTGATGCTCTCCAATGTCCATAACCATTGCCGTGGGCTCAGGCTTATGAGACCACACTTAACCGAGCCCCGTTTTAGATGTTTAGGTCAAACTAATCACACCACAAATACTCACGTTAGAGGACATACAGCCATAGTACCACTATGAACTAATCCAAGTTATACCTAGGCCATCTCCAGTGTGACAGAAAAATCGAACGCATGGTTCAAACCATGCCCACTGGAACAACTAAGCGAACCAAACTTTCGGTTCAAACCAAAGCATTAAACAAGTATGTGGATTCCGGCGCCTGATTGTGCACAGTTTTTCCAGCATAGTTCGCTTCTAGCACTACTGATGCCCTAAGGTAACAAAGGAGTAACTTTGCAAAACGACATCTGTTCATAGGATTCAGCAAGACATTCTACATCGTGTAAGACTTTCAATTCAGGCAGACCCGCATTAAAACACATCAACAATTATCGTGTTACTACTATGACACAATAACCATATGGGCGTAACAGGATCTAACCTGACCAAGTTCAAAGAAAGCATTTTTTGCGCGGAGTCAGATCAACAGATTGAACAATGAACAGATCTATGGTAGCGAACACTACGCATGGTAGATGGCAAGACCGAGTCGACATCGAGGGGATCAGATTGATACCGTCAGTGCGGCGCTTGTAGACGTAGCGATCCATCTGGAAGTCGCAGTTCTTGGTGCCGAGGTGGACGTCGGCGGCGAGCATCATATGGATGTCCTGCTCCCGCGGAGACATCGCGCGAGCTGCACCGCCTTCCGTCGCCATCTTCGCCGCCGGAGTTTAGGGTTTCGGTCGCGTGCGCCGGGCGCGATAGAGCGGAGGAGGAGGAGTGTGCAAGGGCGACGGCGGCGGCGCGAGAGGTCGCGGGCAACTGGGGGCTGGGAGAATTTATACGGGCCGGGTTCGTTTGGGGACAAAACCCTAGCTCGGGATCTTCTGCGGTTGAGATTTCTGCGTTTCCGTCTTCTAAAAAGGTGTAATGTGCAAGTAATATTTCTGAGTCCTATAAAAATTGGATTGGTTTACATAAAATTCCCACAATTCCCACCGATTTGATTTGATGTTATTCAAGTAATACATCTACCCTACTATATAATTGGCGAGTTGAGAGGGTAGACACATCACCCCTCTAGTAAATTTTAGCCATTCATCTTTAATCATCTACCATCTGAAAAATCTCAACACTTTATCTTTACTCTATTAAAAATAAAAATATTAAATCTCAGCCATTCCTTTTAGCGTCTCAGCAAAATTATAGGAAATTAGATCAATCTCCTTCCTCCCACATATTTCCATAATGACCAGTCAAGACTTTTCAGATTATCTAGATTATTCTTTTTATAAGATATATATCTTTCCATATAATAACTTTATATTTAAAAGATTTTCTTAACGGATCGATATCTTTCCGTATAATAACCTTCCATTTAAAGGACTTTCCTTAGTGGATGTATATCTTTCTGATTAAAGACCTTTCTTGTAAAAAACTTTTCTTAGTGAGCTGATATATTTCTCTCTAATAACTTTCCTCATATTGAAATCTTTCTTTTTCGGTTTAATCTCTTTCCATCTAATGTGAGCATCATGATCGGAAGGTGTTTTCTTTTTATATGGATGAGTTCCCAATTTTCACAGTGTACACTATAAAAGAGGAGACCCGACCCAAGCAGAACACACCCCTTCTTCCTGCTCGGCAGTTCTACTCCCAAAACTATCCCGATCATTAGTTTCACTGGAGGAACTTTGAAGGGCTGTCCAAGGGCAGTATAGATGGCATCCGGAGGGTCGATGCCATCTACCAATTGCTAGGAGATTTACACCAAACAAACAGAGAAGAACAACTACATTTTTCTCATGGTTTTCTCATTCCGGTTAGTTTAATGTTTTATTCCGTATAAAAGGTAATCATGAATAGGCTAATAATTAAGTTAAAGTTTATGATTTTTTAATAGATTGATCTCCTCCTGATCCCTCCTGTCGTATCACCGGCATCGTCCCCTCTCCCTCCCTCGCGCTGCTCCCTGTCCAGCGCAAAGTCGCCGCCCGTGCAGACTGCAGACGTCAAATCATGTAGCCTGATGGCTTGGACTGCAAGCAAATATTTTTCTTGTGTTTTTATTTGATTGTTTGAAGATATGATAGTTTGATTTGCTCATGTAATTATTCTTTGATGCTGCAACAATATTTCTAACTACTAAATTAAAGTTCTAAAGAATCCAACTCTTAACTAATAATATAATTGTTTTTTGATTTTCATCGGTGCGTAGCACGGATACAATACTAGTCATCAGATAATCAAAACTTTTGAGTAATATCCGTTCAAATATTTTAGGTCCTAAGCTATACAACTAAGATACTCTCTCCATCCAAAAATCTCTTACGTATTATTTTTTTCATCAAGATCAAGAAAAAGCAAACTCTATTAGTTTCATTAAATAGTTTTATTATCCTGATACGTGTGTATTATTGCTCATTCAAGACTTACATATATGTAAACTAATGTTAATGTTGTGCATGCAAGACTAATTAAGCTACGACTGTTCGGGTCACGTGACGTTAATTTAATCTAGCCGCTAAATAAAATAGTATTATCACTCATTTAAGATTTGTATGTACGTAAACTATAAATACATATAACTTTTTTAGAAAAATTGAAAATGTAATATGCAGTAGATTAGATTGAGGGAATAAAAGATAAAATAATTGCTCCGGAAGACCGCCAAAACATCCCAAAAGGGTGGGCCGAGACGTGGGCCCATACCGGGTTACAAGAACCGGCCCGTTAAGGGAGACACGTGTCCAGCTCGGGCCCTTGCGCAGGTGGAATCCGCTACCCGATAATTCGGAGAAGCCGGCGAACACGATAAACTCAAAACCCGATAGAAACCAACAAACCCAATCCCAACGCCGACTCTTCCTTCAGCCGCGAGCCCGCGACGGCGATCGCCGCCCCCCCGAAGCTCTCGCGGCCACCTCCGATCCGCTCCGGTACGAGCAAAGCTCGATGATGCCTTCGTTTCTGTCCTCAAGAACAGCGTGATCCGTCTGTTCCTGATTGCTGCCCTTTTGATTTGGTGTAGGGTTAGTTTCCGTCGGTGTTGATCGGTCCATCTATGATCTATCCCATGTAGGGTTTCGTGATCCTTGCCGTAGTTGCATGCCCGTGCACGCTAGGTATAACGTGGTTCAGATTTTCCTTTTTGTGGAATTATTCTGAGCATATTTGTAGCAGAACATCTTCTAGTTTCGATTAGGTATGCTTTCAGATTCATGGTGCACCTAGAATGACATGGATCGTAACCATGACCTACTCGTCTGGCGTATTAATCTCTCATTTTAATGTCTGTTTGCTGGGTGTAAGTAATGGGCAATCACTTGCAGGTGATCTTGTGTTCTTACTACATGATTGTTGTCTCTAAATGATTCTATGGGGCCCCCAAATGAAGTAACATCGTACTCTTCCCTCTCCAAAATTGATAGCAACCACACCCAGGGAGCTCATATATCCAGTCTAGTACCATTAAACAGTTACTCAGCACATGATTATCTCTATGATCTGTCCTCCCTGGAACCAGAATTCCCATCAGAGTATGATTCTAGAGAAGATCCGTTCGTTCCAACAAGAGCTAGTTCAAGTATCAGTTTGAAGACCGTCCTAACTGGGCTAGCTGCTATTGTCTCGGGAGCAAATAAGAGCCAGGATAATACATTGCAGCAAAAGGATTACATCGAAGATGTTTTGTTTCTAGGATTTGACCAGTATGGTGGTGTTAATGTGCATCCATCTGTATGTGTACCTAGTGCACCGCCACTACTTGAATCAAATGCTTTACAGTACAGTGCATACAGGGAGGTGTTGCAGGCAGATCCTCCAGAGTGGTTACCAGATAGCTCTACCAATGTGTGCCTGCAATGCAATTTTCCTTTCACAGCACTGACTCGTGGAAGGCATCATTGCAGATTCTGTGGAGGAATATTCTGCAAAGATTGTTCCAAAGGAAGATGCTTGATGCCCATGAAGTTCAGGCAACATGATCCTCAGAGAGTGTGTGATGCTTGCTATGATATGCTTGATCCACTGCAGGGCTTATTGATCAATTACAATAGCAATGCCATGCAACCAGCAAAACATGATGTTATGGATTGGACAAGCACAAGAAGCTTGTTGAACTTGCCTGTTGGTTTATCAATGGAGTATGAGATATATAAGGCAACAAATACTATAAATAGATATTGTCAGGTATGTATGAATTATGGTGTTTTACTCCTCAGAGATTTGCCCTTGTCATCCAGAGATGAGAGTTGTTTCTGTTTTGGAATATGTAGGTTGCTAAATTAAATCCTGAGAAGTCCATCCCATCATCTATTCTAAAGGTAGCCAAGGGGCTTGCTGTGCTAACAGTCGCAAAGGCGGGTGCAGTTCTTACATACAAAGTTGGCACAGGCCTTGTAGTTTCCCGCAGATCAGATGGATCATGGTCTGCCCCGTCAGCAATTGTATCTGTTGGCCTGGGATGGGGAGTTCAGGTTTTTGTCGAATAAATCTCCTCTCTCTCTCTCTCTCTCTCTCTCTCTCTCTCAAATCTCAATGGCTCAATGCATCATCCATGGTTTATGATCTTCTTAGATATAAATTATTGTGCCTTTCACAAAGAACAATAGCATTTATGTTAATCATTAAGTTAGGATGAGCACACCAGATTTACATTTATGATTTGCCATATGGATGGTAGTGCATAGTCAAGTTAATGAACTCAGCGAGTGCTGAGGAATTTTTTGTCTCACGTGTTACTATGCTATGCTTGCTCTAGTATATGTAAATATGCTGCATATGCAAATCAGTGCATACATTTCTCCAGAAAGAAATTTGATATGGACTCCGTGATGATTTCAATGAGCTAGAGTTTGTGGTTAGGAATGCTATCTTCCTCTGACAGTGGCCTTTTTATTTTTCCAGTTTGGGGGCGAACTGACAGACTTTATAATTGTACTTCATGATCATAAAGCTGTCAAGGCATTCAGCAGTCGCATGCATATTTCTCTTGGGGCAGGATTGAGTGCAGCGGCAGGACCAATTGGCAGGGCCTTTGAAGCAGATGTTAGGGCCAGTGAAAAAGGTTCTGGGATCTGCTACACTTACAGCTGTAGCAAAGGTAATGATAAGAAAACGGCCTCTTGACGTTACTATCCTTTTAAGCATACACTTAAACATCTCCATATCAGATTCAAAAGCAATGGTAGAAATTATCGGCATATTTTGGTATTATTACCAACTAGAAATTCCTTGTATTTCTTTAAATTTTGGTATAAGTATTTTTTTCTTAATAAAATTTCCCTGTTTACATGAGCTTTGCTTGTCAAAGAACTAGTTAGTGTCCACGCCTTACTACAAAAACAAAAATGTGCAATGTTAATCAAGCTTGTCATCAGATAATGTGAAAATATAGGTCAAAAGAAGTCCAAGTTGAAACTTTGGGAAAAGAGGGGGTCCAATGTGAAATTCACTCTTAAATGTAGCACCTGAATGGTAGATTAAATTCTTTATTTTTGAAACTTGAAGCAGGTGCTTTTGTTGGGGTCTCCCTGGAAGGAAATGTGGTGACAACCAGATCAGAGGCCAATCTACGCTTCTACGGTGATGCCTACCTGACCACAACCGATATCCTGTTTGGGAAGACGGAGAAGCCCAGAGCAGCCCAGCCCCTGTACTCCGCTCTAGATGATATATTCTCCAAAATGGTTTGCTAGCTCTTTTAGCTCTTTTAGTTCAAGTGGAAAAAAGAAAGAAAAAACTCCGTGCTGTGTGATACGCAGCAGTAGCAGTAGCACTGATTGATGTATGTGCTGGGTTAGAATTCTGACGAGTCGGCTTGGAATTGGCACCAGGGCCATGTGTCAAAGATTAGATTCAGTATTTTTTTTAGTTCTGGTTAAATCTAGTTCTAAAAACATTCTAGATCGAGGTTAGGTTATTTAATTGAATAATCTGATTTTATTTTGAATAAAGATAAAAGAGTTTGTCATTTTATTTTATTATATAAATTTTAATTTCTAGGCCAAAGTAATCTGAGCAGAGACCTATTGGATTGTTCCACTTGTAATCTATCAGTATACATGCAAATATTCTCGAGATATTTATTACAGTGACTGTACGTTGGCGTACTTTGTATGCAGCACGTGCAGCAGTGTCCTGTTTCGAGCCGTTGAGCACGAGCGAGTCAAGTCGGTTTTTACGAGTAGAGATCCATTCCGGAAATCAACGTTCCAAAACAAGCTGCTCATCAGGACCGGCTTCCGTGAGAGGAATTTCATATGATTTTCGTATAAATTGTTCAAAAAATTCTTCCAATCTGAATGAGATCTAGAACTGGGCTGTCAGTAGTCAAACAACATTGTGACGTGGCTTTATATTCAGATTTTGTTTATTCTAATTTTTCTAGATGTAATTATCCGGTGAATCAGATTTAGCTGTAAAATTATTTAGTTGAATAATTTACATGCTAGTTTCTTATAAGCGGACATAGTTGCACACAATGATCGTTATATCTTGTCTTTTTTTTATCATATGTGTGATCTTATGTTATATGATTTAAAACTATATACACACAAATAAATAATATAATATAATATAATATGAATTACATTATTTATATTGTATTGTGTGTCGATGTACTTCAATCATATATAAATATTCCTCTAAACTTCTACATGTATTTTAATTTTTTTTTGTCTAATTCTCGTGATAAGCGACATTTCACGTATTTCTCTCTTGAAGTAAAAAAAAACCTATTTCTCTCGGATCAATGTTTCTAAATTTTAATATAAATCACTGTATCCAATATGGATTTTGAGGATAGAATCCTATCAAACGGAGCCTAACCCTTGTCACGCTGCCACTGCCTACTTGCGGCCGGTCGGTCAGCGTCCGTCGTGGAAAGCGATCTCGACTCTCGAGGGATGACGTCGTGTTCGATCGAACAACCGCGGCGACGTCTTCCTCCTCCTCACCTTCCTACGAAGGAGAAATCTACCCATAAACAAACTGCTCAATTAATTATTACTCACTCGCAACATCTCCTCGTGCGCTAATAACGCTAGGTCCTCTTCTTTTGAACGTCTCTTCTTCTGAAGAAAGCTGACTCGGCAGGATTTATCTTATTGATTTGTTCAGCAGCAGGTTGCTTCTTATGATATTGTCATTTATTTCACCTCAGGATGTGGTCTTTGTAATCTGAACCATTTCTGATAGATGAAATGGGAGGGTTTCCCACTCTGTTTCAAAAATGAAAAATCACCTCAGGATCCAGGAGCTTGCCTTGAGAATTTGGAACATTGTGATGTTGAGATAAGTTGATTGAATTCAGCCGTAATCAGGTTAACGAAACTGCGATTACCGAAGCGGTAACCAGTCTGGTTCCCGATTCAGCCTCAACCAGAGTTAGGGTATGTTTGTTTTAGCTTCTAACTGCCAGAGATTTATAGCAGCTAGCTAGTTTGAAGTATCTAACTAGTGAGAATTTAAAAATCTGGATTCTAGTTTATTTTTAGATTTTACAGCTACTGTTTCTTATAATCTAGACCGTTTGTTTGAGCTTCAGATTTTAAAAATAATTGTAACTGTTAGAAGCTGAAACAAGAGCATTGCCCTTAATGAAACCGTAGCTAGGGGTTTGGTTAACATGGCCACAACCTATTGGCAAAGTTATCTGAACAGCGACCACATACAAGGCAAAAGTTGGGGGCAAAATGTGCCAAATTAGTACTGAAATGAAACAGCAATTGAATAGCATGCAGGTTTTCCGTTACAGGATGTTGGCACGCATCAACTTATGAATATGATCATCTTGGAGTAGCAAGTAGCAACTAGCACCACATGCCAACAAAAAAAAAAGATGCTATCTTTCTCTCTTCCAATCAGCCGTAACAAAGCAATCCCTGAACCAATCCCTGAAGAAAGGCAGCACATGATATCTATCATAAAGAATTCATCCATATCTACAAACAAACTGCACCGATCGAGCTGATTTCTTCAAGATTCTCTGCTTCAGTAAGCAGTGTTCTCCATTGGAATATCGTCGAAGCTCCAGAGGCCGCCAATGTTGACGCCATCCTGAACAGCTTCGCCACTGAAGAGAGCGTCGATGTTGTCGTACGAGTTCACTTCGAGGTAAGCCAGCTGCATGTAGCTCGGATACAGATCGTAGCGGGCAAAATCATCGGCGAGCCTCACTTGTGCAGCATCAGCAACTACTTCTGCATCCCCAGTCTGATGATGGCCGATTGCTTCAGCTGTGTCGTTGCATCTCAATCCAGCAAGATCATTCAGCTCGAATGCATCCAGCCATGCGTTCGCCATTGGCAGAGGAGCTGTCGCATCTGACAGCTCGAGCTTGACGATGGCGGCATCGTCGTCGGTGCTGCTGCTGCCAGCTGAGCTGACGTGGTTGGACTTGGATGCGTCGTCGCTGGTGTTCAGACTCCCCGGTGGCTTGGACTTCTGCGGCGGCGGAGGAGGAGGAGCGGCCGCACGCCGTGGCCGCCGGAGCTTCCGGGCGGAGGCGGAGGCGGCGTCGGGGAAGTTGACCTTGGCTTTCTTGCCGCGGATGCGGCGGGCCTCGACGTCGTACGCCCTGGCGGCCTCCTCGGCGGTGCCGAACGTGCCGAGCCAGACGCGGACGCCCTTGCTCGGGTCCCTGATCTCGGCTGCCCATTTCCCCCATGGCCGCCGCCTGATCCCTCGATACTGCGTCTTCCTCTTCTTGCTGCCGAGCCTGGTGGCGCTGAATTCACCAAGCTTGATGCTGTTCATGGGGGATTCTGCATCGTAATGATGGGGACAAGGGAGCAGGTTAAGAAAAAAAGTGTTTTTTCTGATCAAAAGAAAAGATGAAGAAGAACTCCGAACAATAAACATGCAAGAACCAAAAGATGAGAAAATACAAAGATTGCAATACTAACCTTGGTCGTCGTGACCAAATTCCACATCATCATCACAATAATCATCCTCAAACTCCTCAAAATCAGCCTCAAAGTCATCATCATCACCGTCAATATCGAACTCCCAAGAACTCGCTTTCCTCTTCAAGTTGTCGCCACCATTCTTGCTCTTGCCGCTGTCGGCCCACAGGTCGCCAGCGTGCACCGTCCGCCGCACCGGCGAGTACATGTCACCGAGAATAGTCCCTCCACACATGGCAGATAAACAAACTTTTCACACAAACTCTACGGTTTCGTAAGGATCAAACAATGGAGTTGGACAACAGAATTGGGAATGAAGTGCACGGGTGGGGGGTTGGTCGTCTCTGTCTATGGTTGGAGTATCAAGCGTGTGCCTGCATATTTGTACTGAAGCTGGATTGTTCTTGGAGAGCTAATAAACTATAACACGTTAGAAATGATAGCATTAGCAAACATAACTCATGGTATAATAGTGCTAGTTGAGTTGGCAAGTGGCCTAGTTGTCCATGGTGTGCCAGGATTTTAATTTTCTGCATTGGAATGTAGAGTGTGGGTGCATGAACCGAATCAAATCCCTCAACAACTCAGCTGGAGATATTTTGCAAACAAGTTGGCAACTTGTGACAAGTGCACCTGTGGCAAAGGAACAAATGTACAAGGTATCAATCTGGTTTAAAATGTCATCACATGACTAGAAACAATAAGTTTGAAGATATTTGTCTTTCTTCATCTGCAGATCCACAGGGTCATGTTTGGCATTATTGTTCATGCATTTTTTTTAGTCCGTGTAATATGATAGAAGACAAAATAAGTGCATCATGAGATTATTCACCTAGTGTGCATGGTACTGTTAAATTTACTTATGGTAACAAATGTATGAACCGTATTTGCAGAAGAAAGCGAGTAACCACAATAGTAATGCTTATTTCAGATATTTGTATAAGAGTGCGATTATGTCAAACACATCGAAAAAAGTCTAAGGTTATGGATTGAAGATACAAAATTGAATACTGACATAGCTACATGTTGACTGTGTCGATGTAAACAGTTCGTTGAATAAAAGGTACATATAGCACAGACTATTCTTGTTTGGTTTATCATTTCTCGGTCTGGTCGTTGGTCAATAGAATGGCTAACTGGCCATGCATACCCGTTGGGAAAAATGACTCCCAAAATATTTAAGGATTGATCAAGAGCTAATCGAGAGACATCAAATTTCGAAGCATCCTTCGAGAACTTCTAGACTCCAACTAGAAGATTGGATCGGAGCCCCCTTCATCAGGTTTAGAGCCCCTTTCACCAGGTTCGGAGCCCCCCTTCACCAGGTTCGAAGCCTTTCTTCATCAGGTTCAGAGCCCCCTCATCAGGTTCAGAGCTCCCCTTCGCCAGGTTGGCTCGAAGACCCTGAAACCACTCTTTAGTAAGGACCAAAACTAAGGGTTCCAGTCTTCTCTGACAAAACATGTACTTTACGGTGTTTCATACGGTATTTTACTACGTAACCCCTATGTAATCTTCTGTATATCACTGGTATAGTCGGTTGTAAGTAGAGGATAGTTTGGTAACATCTTATTTATGTTGTGCCTATAAATACCCTTCTCCTGGGATCGAATACTTGTAGTGTTAATCAATACTAGTTCTGCATGAAGGTTATTATCTATTTCAGAGGCCTCGGGCTGAGTTCGAACCCCTGTCTACACTTCGAACCCTTCGAGATTCTACACACTAAAACCTGTTGCGTATTTTCTGATTATGCCAACAATACCTTTGTGCTTTTTTACTGTGTGAAATATTCATATTAATTAGCAAGTACAAGAATACAGTGACTTTATGCCTTTGAATTTTGCCCAACCCTTTTCTTTGCAAATTGAGGATATTAATATTCGATGATGACATCCCAAGTTCACAGAGATTGCTTTGGCGAACGAACCTCACGGACAGTACAAACTGCACTGTTTTTGCCAAGATCACAGAGATTGCTGCACAATTAGATCTGATCACGTTTGTACTTATGTCACAGCATGTCTTAAATTGCACAAATGGCTCAAAGGATTCAGTCGTCATGGTGAAGGAAGAACAGAACTCACCTTATATAACTGTTGATCTAGAGTGTGGGCATGAGATCAGACCAAGAGGCAACAAAAGATCCAGCCAGTTGGGCATAAACATAGATACCTTTGTGCTTCCATCATGAATATTCAGACTTCATCCCTGTCCGAGTCGATTGCCACAACCACTATAGATCTAACCACAACTGCCAGACATCTTTGGTCGTCCAGCGACATGCATGACATCAGTACACCGCACGGTGATCTGTGATCTATTGCAAGCAGCAATGAGGAGCACATCAGCCACATCTGTGTGTCAAGAAGAAATCGTCGTGCAATGAGCATGTTCAGACAAATGCCGGTACAGTAAAGATGAGATCATGAGAGTAAGAGCATGCTTACCTCTGCGGCAAAGTGCAATGTGCAATGTGAGCTGTACTCCACAGGCAAACCCAAATGGATCCAGATTTGCACAGCGTCAGATTGGAAATTCTGTACATTTGCAGAGGAATTGAAGGCATGACACACATTGGCGTGCTCGATCGCAAGAAGGGCTTCGCCATCTCACTCATCCTCCATCATCAGTGTGTGAATACGCAGCACCGAAGCCTGCTTGCGCTGCGCACGCTCCGTCCAATGGCGGTGGACAGGTAGGGAAAAAAACGGAAGAAGATGGCATCCAAAGGGAGGTCGGGGGGCTGATGCGATGACGTCGACGTTCGTCGGTGGCGGATTTGGGTGGCGGCGCGACGCCGGACGATACCGCCGCCGCCGGCGTATCTTCGAGCCCATTTAAAGGCCCAATACAGCCCGCATTACATTAGGCAGCTCACACGTGAGAGCAATCCCGGCCCAGCCCAACTAAATATAGGCTCGCACCCATTACGGCCCAAATATATTAGGCTGCGGTTAAGAGGTAATCCTGTTTCAGCCCAAATACATTAGGCCCGTATGTGTGGCAATCACATTCCAGCCCAAATACATTAGGCCCGCAAGTGAGTTGCAATCCCATCCCGGCCCAAATAATGAAACGGGCCATCGCCCCCAAAAACGGGCCGGCGAGATGAGCTCATTTCACAGCTCACTGATTCCATCCTGGACTCTTTATATAAACAACTTGACCCACGTCTCAATCCGGGAAAATTTCCGTGTTCCTGAGGGAATTGCAATGTTTCATGTGAAATTTTTTGTATAGTTTTACACCAAATGGCCCCCCAACTAAAACCGTGAGCTCTAGATCTGGCTAAATCATTTCAAAAAAACACGAATTTTTTTCGAATTTCTCTGGAGATGTCCTGAACAACTTGCTCGAGAGTGAAACCACTTTAACCAATAAAAATTGATAATTTATTACTCTTAAGATGACTCCCTTAATTATAATACCACTAGAAACAATGACATATATAACCATTTAGATCAATAAAAATGAGTCAGAATAACAAAAATACAAAACAACATGTAATAAATTATCAAATCGCTCTTTTTAACTGATAGTAATGGTAACCAAACCGATTAACAGATTAACCGGTCTACCCGTCCGGCCATTTGGGGAAGCCGGCCAAGCAGCGGACGGCAGTACATCGTGCGTGCAAGGCTGACCCGCCGGCCAGATACAGTGGCCGGCCTCCTCGGGGAAGGCGAAAGCCAAAAGATGATCCGGTCTCAGCTCAACTCTCATGGCGGCATCTTTCATCTGGCTGCCGCTTCCGCTTCATCTTCTCGACCAGCTACAGCCTACGACAGGCTACGGTTCATCATCTTCTTCCTCCTCACGTCCTCTCATCTCGTCTCTTTTCAAACCCCGTCGGATCTACAGCTAGATAGCTATCTACTTGATCGGTCGCTCGAAAATGGCAGCGGCAGCGATCCATCCACTCCACTGCTCAGCTCATGTGCCCTTCTGTCCCCTCGTCGAGCATCACCATGCTTTGCTTGCTGCTCGCTGCTGCTACGGAAGAACGGAGCATTGCATACAAAAGCGCTTTTTTAGACGGTGCAGTGGTAGATGCCATAATTGTGGTTTCTGTTCGTGACAAAACTCTGCTTGTACGGCTGTATCAAACCCTAGCTGCTGCTAAGTTCAAGTACATGAAACTTCAGCAACTTTCTCAAAAGAGACGGAGTGATCACTTAACCAGAGGAGAAGATGAACGCACGTATACAAAAGCGTGCATTTTTCTTACCAAGTAGCAAGCAAGAGTGACAAACTGATAATTGCAGTCAGGTAGCTTTAACCGTGCTGGTGTATACTAGCTGGGATGTGTTTGTTTGTGTTTGTGTTTGTCTGAACTCTGAACTTGTTTTGCACTTTTGCTAGATGCAAATTAGTGCAAGTTCGTGCATGGATGCTGAGTTGCCGACCAGGCCAGATCTCTGAGGTCTCAAAAGGAGTGGTGTGTTTTTAACTAGGTTGAGCTGCTTGGCGAGTTAGAGACTGTACGAACTGATGTTACCAGCTGTTAATTTTCAGGTAAGAGCAGGCCGGATTAAGGCTGCGTTTGAGCTTGGCTTTAACAGTATCCAAGGCAAAGACACGCTCACACACACTTGGCTCTACTGTACCTGCTTTGGCTTTTGGGTGTACCAAGGGAGAGGAGAAGCTGGCCTCCGTCTTTGTCTCACGTGTGACGTCAATTGTATACTCCGTTTGCACGAACTAGATCTATGGGTTTTTACGATAAATGGGTTTAAATTTTTATTTTTGATTCAAAATAAAAATTGATTCAACTAAATACTCTCAATCTATCTATAACTCAAGATTTAGTATTCTTTCTATGTTTTTCACTTGCTTTAAGAAGTCTTGATCTTAAACTGTGCTAAACGAGGCTTAGTCTATTCAGGGGAGATTATACATGTAGTTACTTCAAAAAATAAAAAACTTTCAAAACAGTTTAGATTTCTATTTTAGATTATAAAACTCAATAGCCAAAGAATCTAAAACTAAACTAGTTAAGATGTTGTAATATCAAGCTTCTCGAGGTTTTCACCAGCTATCGAGGATATGACCTCAAATATTTTTCGAGAGCACTTATAATGATCGGACGGAGCATGAGGTCAGGATGACGAAGCATTAAAGACAACTTGGAAGGGTCGTACCATCATGCATCATAGAAGCGGTCAGCCGAAGGGAAAAGTTCTGAGTCCAGCATTCGGGAGGACCCCCTGACCGCTAGGACTCGGGAAGACACTCCGATCGCTAGGACTTGGGAGGCCAGTCTAACTGTCGGTCCGCACCATTAATGACCAATAAACTCCAAGACGTAACAGTTAAATTAATATGACGAATAATGCTGTACTTATTAGCCCACGATCCCTAGTGTTTTAAACCGTTGTAAAAAAGATTAATGGGGCTGTTAAGGCCTAAACGATAACCCCCGATCCCTACAGTATATAAAGGGATCGGGGGTACCTCTTACAGGTTACGCTGTTCATATAGATGTACACACAAGCTTAAGACCGTTTTCAGGATCTTTAGCTCATACTCTAACATACAGGACTATGGTTATTATTTTTCGGAAGGTCCGAACCTATCTAAAACCTTATGTCTCGTATTCTTAGAAGCAACCATCGAATTTCGAACACAGAGATCCCCGTATATCTAACCAAAACACTTCTGTGGATAACCTCATCGAGGACTGTCGTACTTATGTAGCGACACCAGCTACATGCTAACTTATTTTACAAACAGAACTAAGTCAGAAACATGATTTTTTTTCTAATTTTCTAAACTTCTTTTTCAAAATTTTCAAAGAAAATACCCCTAAAAACTCGTTCTTATATATCAATAAATATTATGGCAATGGACTGTGTGCAATGTACTGTGGTGACACTTGATGTGCACACACATACTCTCGGACAGCAGGTTAATTAGAAGCCTAGAAGAGCACAACGATAGCTAACACTTGATTAGTAGCTGCACTTTAATCTAACCTTTAATAGCTGAAACACTTTCAGAACGTAGGCCAGATGCTTTAGCTTAATCCGTACACATGTTAGGTTTAGCTTTTTTTGTTTGTCTGATTACCGAAAACTAAGCTACTCGATGGCGTTCCTTTGCTTGAAAATGCAGCATGCCATGGCATGCAGGAACAGTGGAACACACGCACATGCATGCAAGCAAGCAAAGCTTTTTACTCATTAGAATTGTTGAGCAAATTTGGTTTCTTGAAAAACTATCAAGTTATAATTAGTTTATTACTTATAGTTGTTATTTCAATGCCAAAAAATTGTACAGAACACTTAATTATTAAGTACAAACGCTAAAACGGTATGTAGACTCAAATGACCAGTATTATGAAACGAGCAAGTACTTAATAGCATTTTAACATTTTCACGTGAGATTATGTTGAGGTCAAGTGGATGCACCAGTATTATGAAACGTACGAATACTTAATACTTACTCTGTTTTATAATATTGTAATATAGAACCGAATTTAACGTTCTATAATAGAACGAATCTAAATTATGTCACCATTGTACTATAAAATAAAATAGTACTAGTTGCCGGGACGGAGAGAGTAGCATTTTAACGCGAGATTACGATGAGGTCAAGTGGATAACTGCTTGAGGCAGATGTCCTGAGCTGAATGATTAGAGCAGGCTGCCCCAGCAATATAGGGCAGTGTGTATAGCTTTACCGCTGTTAATTAACCACGCCCTTTTGATCACTGTTCGAGCATGCCGACGCAGAAAGCTTACGAAATCTTCAGGGGAAAAACAAACCAGGCTAAATTCCCAAGAAACCATGGTAATTTTCGACGCTCCAATCATGAACTGAGGCATATTCTGTACGCGCTGTAGACTGTTGAGCTGAACAGAAGCACGGCAGCATACGACCAATCTGCCCAGAGTCCCAGATGCTCCAGGCCAAAGCCCAGCTGACTAGCTGAGACACTGCACAGGTCAACTGAATCAGCTGCAGCCACGACGACAGCAGCAGAAGCAGCTGATTAAAGGAGATGCTAGTGTTTAGTTGGGTGAACGAATATTAATGGAATGAGATGGTTGCATGAGAAGAGTGTTTAGTCGGATAAATTATATGTTTTAATCGTGTGTTTGGTCGAAGGAATAATAAAGAATGTGATGATTTGATCACATATTTGATTGGATGAGCAGAACATATAACTGATTATCTTCTTTCCTTCTTTAGTGAGATTACCTCTTGCACTTGCATTTAGAGAGCCAAATCTGGACTTCTAAGGCGACTTTAGTTTCACTGCTTTGGTTTAAACACCCGTTTTGTTAACTCTTATGAGTTACAATTTGGTAAATTTTAAGATACACAGGAAGAGTAGAAGATAATAGATCCCCTTACCTAACGATCGATCACGATTAAAAAATATTACCTGACCTGCTAATAGAGAATTATTTACGTTCCAACGCACGGGGCACTCGCTGGTCCACGGAACAACCGAAGTGGTCAGCCGGCGCACGCACGAACTCCTCGTCCATGGCGCTGTCTACGGCTAG
>ASSH01052409.1:0-17073 GCA_000418225.1 Zizania latifolia
GGCTCTCGCTGGATCTTCAGTAGGGACAGCGATCAGCAGGTCTCAGATTTGTAACTGTGTGCTGGGGGGCTCCTGGCTGTTGAAGCAGATGTTCCTTGGCTGACCTAAGCACAGAGACTCCTCGCCATTGTTGGTCGATGGGGAGATATCTGTGCATGATGATTTGCTCGGTGTGCTGGCGCTGCCTACGGTGTCACTGCTCTCCAATGGACTCTTTGAAGATGGGTATGGCATGACAGTTGACACTCTGCAGGGTCAACAATGCGCATATAAAAAAAATCTGTGTTGGCCAGATGTTACAAATATTATTGTACAACAGATTTCGGCAGCACTAAGATGAGCTTGCAAAATACATTCAGAAAACAAACGATCTATACCTTTCCTTTCGCTTCTCCAAGAATCGAGTGAGAGATGCTTTTCTAGCTTGAGGAACAGCTGAAACAACTAAGAACATGAATCAATTTCAAACACATTATGAAACACTAGAGTAGTTACTGTTGGAGTCCAGAATTCCACAAAATACATTACAGAACTAACAATGTGAACGCACAACCATGTACCTCTTGGCGCGATAACTGTGGCATTCGTGGTTGCTGGCGGCATCGGCTGTGATGGGGGTGCTTGGCTCAAAGGAGGGACAGCCAATGGTAGGCCTGCAGATTTTGGCCTCGCGGAGTCACTGTTGGAGCTAGGCAAGCTCTTGGGGAGAGTCACAGCTTGTGACACAATGTCGACTGGAGTCGAAACACCTGACACTCGAGGCACAGAAGCCTCTGGATTCTTAATTACAAACTGCCTTGGAGGCAACACATCAGGCACAGAAAGTTTTGCAGTGGTAGAAATAGGTGAATCTAATTTACGAGCTATGCAGGGTGGACTCGGAATAGATGCCCTGCTTGCTAAAAGCATAAGTTCTTGAGCCTGTCACAGTTATGACACAATCAGGAATTATACCCAACAACTGCAGTAACATCAAAATGTTTCACTCATTGCAAAGACACGATACCTTCTCCACCGGAACATTATCAAATACATTCACCAATCCATCGTAGAATATAGTCATCTGCATCAATTTCGGATTTTGAAGGTCCCTTTAAAAGTCAGCCATCCAATTGTCAGCACAACGCTTCTTATCTTTGAAGTCAAAGTTCAGAAATCATTTTATTTCACCAGAAAAATTGTTTATCTACCTTGGGCCACCGTAAACGCCAACGGGGGAACCGACCACGGCGTTGCTCGCCGTGGAAGACTGGTTCTTGAACTGGCTCCCGCCGGAGACGTTGGGGAGGCTCTGAACCCGGAGTATGTGGTTTGCCTGGCTGAACGGTACAGGATGGCGCGGCGACGCCGACGGGTGAACCATCCTGGATCCACCATGGAGATGATGCGCCGCCGCTACGCCGTAGGAATCCACGCCCTGATCACGGTGGCCATGCGTCGCAGCGGCGTACTGCTGCCGGCTGACATGGCCGTCGAATCCAAACTGCCGCTGCAGAGTGGGACACGGGACACCGCCACACGGTTCAGACCATTAGCCTCTCTAGCATCTCGACGGCAGGAACAAGACAGCGAGGTTGGAGGTTACGCCAACCTGGTGAGAAACCACTGGAGAGGCCTGCTTCATGGCTGCGCCGTCGAAGGCATCTCCGGTCACCACATGCGGCGGCGGCGGGCGGAAGCCGGAGAGGGAGAAGCGGTCGAACACCGCCTCCTTGGAGTCCTCCACCCTCACCGCCGACCTGAAGGACATGAACGCTGAAGCGGCGCCGGGCTTGGCTGGAAACTGCCACTGCGCCGGCGCTCCTCTCAGGTAATCTGCAACAGGGAAGAGTGGAAGACTACAAATTCACTCACAAGTTGCGATGCAGAGCAAACATGAAGCATACATCCATCAGTTGCATGCCGCAATCTAATCGCACAACACATTTACCAGAACAGAATCCATGAACAACTGAACAAGGCACTAAATCATGCACGCAAGCACGAGAAAATCATGCTGATTTGAACAGGTAATTAAACCGCGGAAAAACGAAACTTTCTAATTAAAATAAAAAGGAAAAGGAAACGAACAAAGGAAAGCTGCGAATTGCGCAACCAATCGATGTCATCCCAAATCCGCCGCGCCACGCAACCGCGGGCGGATCACATGCCGAAATCCGAGCTGCCACCGAGCATGGAGGAACGCGTCGGCGCGTCGCCATGGCCGCGAGCTAGCCACATCCTATCACTACCACCAGTACGGCAGTACTAACCAATCAGCTCATCAAAGAACAGGAAAGCACCACCGACCTGGCTCCGTCTTGTCGGCCTCCTTCACCTCGCCCAGCCTCTCCCTCCGGCCGATCCCTCCCAAGAAGTCCCTCTCCATGGTAGAACAAGTCGACGACGAAGCCGCCACGGCTCAAGGACCAAGCAAAGAAGCAAACTTTATCCTCTCCCCAAGCAGCTCTCTCCCTCTCCAACTCAGGAATCGGGAGGAAGAAGAAGCAGCAGCAACGGCAGCCTCCGTTTCCCTCTTCGCGACGATGCCTCTCGCCTATTTATTCGCGAGATTTAGGAGCAGGAAGCAGCGATGATTAGTTAGTTAATCATCGTCATATTAGTAATACCGCTCGGCACCCTAAGTACTTAATTAATTAATTAAAGATTGCAGGTGGGCTCCACTCCCGCCCACCGGCTCTTTCCCACGTGGTGTTCACCTTCGCACAGGTGACACACATCCCACTGACATGTGGGACCAGGAAAGCGTGGGGACCACAGTGTCAGTGGGATAATAAAGCCTTGGCCAGCGTGACGATGCGGATGAGGCCGCCTCGTGCGACGCTTGCGGAGGCGAGGGGTGGGCCCGGCAACGTGCGCGCAGGGGCGACACGTGCCCCCACCTCGGGCGACCACACGAGCCAAATTGCGCGCCTCCGCCCGTCCCACCGAGAATGACGTGTAGGCCCAACTGGGACGACTGGAGGCGGGATTCTCTGCGGAGCTGAGGCAACGAGCCCAACGTGGGTGTGGGTGCGGGTGCGGAACCCACGGTACAAATTGAATATAAAAAACAATAAAAATTGCGTCACGGGGGAGTTTGCAAGCGAGTTGTTGATTTTTTTTCTCATATTGTTTTTACGATCTTTTAATATTGTTTTTTCTTGAGCATTTTTTTCCAATATTTGTTTTTTTTGACCTAGCACCATGTGCGCGGGGTCAATTCCCAATATGTTTGTGACTTTGCAAGAGCTGGTTTTATAAATATTTTAATTTTTACTCTCACGACTGTCGTTTGATTTTTTTTAATTTAATTTTTAATTTTTATTAATTTTTTAAAAAATATCAACAATTACAATATAAAATTAGTTTAATTAAATTGATCATACAATATATTTTAATAGAATATTTATTTAATATTATAAATGTTAATACATTCTATTTAAAATTGACCAAAAGTGAAAATATTTATCTTTGAAAAAAATCAAATGATTATAATAGGAAACAGATTTTTTTGTCAGTCCGATCTGGTTTGTTTTGTTTAGTGCCATGGTTCGAAAAAAATACATGGTTGTCCTCGGGAGACGAGAATATGTAGCAAAACATTTTTCTTTTTTCGAATTTCGTTCAGTGCCCATTTTTTCTTAAAAGAACGTTGGTTTTGAATGTTAAAATCTAGTCTTAGGAAATACTTTTAGGGGTTTCTTCATCAATTTTATTGCTCAACGACACCCTTCTCCTGATTCGTAAGAGAACTAACCAAAAATGTCTAAGTAAAATTACGTAAAAAAATTTTAAAAAAAATAAGCTGAGAGGTCTCCTTTGTGCTTGCATTAATACCTAAGCTGATTGTTAGAGTATATGTTAGGGATAAGATTAATTAGGATTTGATTCTATCTCCTTCTACCTTATCTGTAATCGTCCTTATCTGTAATCGTCTGTCTTATCTCTTCGCATATGCATCTATATATACCGTCCTTGAGGCTCAATGTGATACATCATCTTATCATGTCTCATATCAATCTACAGTCTATTATTCCTCCCACTACAATTCAACATGGTATCAGAGCAGGTGATGTAGCGTCGCTCTCATTCTTCTGCTGTCGCTCGCACCCAAAAGTAGATCTTGATCATTTCGGGGGTGGTTTTTTTTCTTCGTCGGCCGGCAACAGCATGGCGGTGCAGTGCTCGCCGATGGACATGCCGCCATTCACGCTGGGGTTGATCAAGCAGGCCATCCTACCGCACTGCTTCCAGCGCTCGGATCAAGTCCTTCTCCTACGTGGTCCATGACCTCATCACCGTCGCTGTGCTGTTGTACTTCACGTTGGTCAGGATCTCGGTGTTCCAAAGCACGATGCAGGTCATCGCATGGCTGCGTGCTCACTAGCATGTGGGTCATCCCTTCCTCCCCTGCTCCTGGATGAGCATACCCGCCAGCCATCTAGGTGGGGGCAGCGCCGGCCATGTGTAGGGCGCTGGCCGTGCCGCCGGTCTCATCTCCCTCGCCAACGAGCAGATCTGGTTTCCTGCATCGTCGGGCCGACGCCAGTCTCCTCCTGCGCCGACATCCTTGGCGCCGCCGGTCCACCCGAGTCGACGTCCTAGGCACCGCCGGTCCACCCGCGTCGACGTCCTGGGTACCGTTGGCCGCCACGGGTACTGCCGCGTCGGGCCTGTGTGTTGGCCAGATCTCCCATCAGACGCCACCATCCCCGTGTAGCCACCGCTAGAACCAAGATCCGGCGTGTCGGCCCACGCCTGCTAGCCTTTCCCTAAGCCGCCAAACCACCGTCAGCACGAGGACGACGTCGAGACGTCCCTTCTCCCGCATCACAGGCCACCAGACTGCCACCGGACCACCGCCGGTCTCCTCCCGTGCCACTGCCACCACCGGCCTCCTCCTGAGTCGCCGGCCTCCTCCTGCACCACTGGGAGCTGCCGGCCTCCGCCGGTTTCCTCTTGCATCGGCGCGTCATGGCATTCTGCTCTTGCGCAGGAGCCTCCTCTCCTCTGCACACTCTCCATCTCCCCTAGCCAAGCTGGAGGGCACGCATGCCCCACTACCTTTTTTTAGTTGGCGGCGCTTGCATGGTTCAGGCTATGCTGCGTTTTTTTCTTCTTTCTCTTTCTTTCATGGTCATTGACTACTAGGTTTGCGTCGCCCACCACTTTTCATCGATTTCACGCATCACTGCTTTCACTTTGGTTGTTCTGTGCATATTTGGGTTGATCACCCAATTGAGCACCAACCTCTTCGAAATGGATCTTCTTCGACTACGTGTGTCACGTCATCAAGCTTTAGGTCACCACTATGTTGCCTCCTCAGACTACAGTGTTGTTACTCATGGATCTTCAACTGTTGCATCGACATGAGCTAATGTTGTGTCACCTTCTCAGACCGCAATATCATCACTCTCGTCGTCTTCACCGCCGCTTCGGTCATCGTCAGTCACTCGGGTTCTTCACGCCACATTGGATTTGCCAGACCCAAGGACAAATCGAGACGAACGCACACAACGGTGTTGCCAATACCATGCGAGCGAGGTAAGGGACCATCATGAACCTTGTGTGGCCACTTCACGACGCCTCTCTATGCATCCGCGGCTTCAGGCTACCTCATCATCGGCACCCTGACTTCTTTAGCTACATCGACCACGTCTACCTTACGCAGCTACCTCGATCAAAGCTTCTTCGGCTTCATCGCTTTTGGCTACCTCGACTATGACATAAAGGGCTATCATCATTGAGCACTCTTATTAGTATCTTCTCTAGTCTAAACGTTCGCATTGCTCATGCTTAGACTACGGGGGATGTTAGAGTATATGTTTGAGATAAGATTAGTTAGGATTTGATTCTATCTCCTCCTGCCTTACCTATAATCGCTTGTCTTATCTCTTCGCATGTACCTTTATATATACCACCCTTGAAGCTCAATGCAATACATCATATTATCGTGTCTCATATCAATCCATGGTCTATTATTCCTTCATCTACAATTCAACACTGACTAGTCAGCATTGGCTCAACACAGCTCATATTTTGTAGTATCTTTCACAATAGTTTAAATTAGTTTCGATTAACTTGACGTCCAAATCAATCTCACGATTTTTTAGAGTGAATTTCTAGCAGTAAGTCAGTAACACTCGACTCATTTACAGCAGCCCGGTCTAGTTTTAAAAAGTCAAGACATTAACTAACCGATATATATTTATACATATATATATATATATACCATTAAAAGTTTATCAGTTTCCCATATATGTCACTAAAATTTTATTATTTTCGTATATGTCACTGCTTCAATTTTTTGTGTCTGTATATACCACTGCCGTCAATTTTAATATTAGTCAATATTAATTTTTTTGAAATACTAAAATTGCCATCAGCTCACAAAGCTAGCTAGCTTATTTTGCTCATGGTGGTCTCAGTTACGCTGGATTGAATGAGTGATTAGTACGCGCGTGCTGGCCAGAGCGAGTGCTAGCTGATCACCAAGCTTAAATCATTCTTGATTTTTAGTGAGCTGAATGTAGTTTTGGCATTTAGAAAAAAAACTAACGTTGAAACTGAGAGAGTGACATATATAGATATAAAAAATTGAAACAATATCATATATATATAAAAAAGTAAATTTTAAATGACATACGTGGAAATAGATAAACTTTCAGAAATTTTCTATGTATAATTAGAGTAGTTACGTTGATATCGAATAATACCATCAGGCCTTCGCCGACTAAAACAAAAATGAGGAGCCGATCTAGTATTTCCTGCCAACCAGTGCTGGCCATCTCCATAAATGTTTTTTATATTTAATTATATATGTATATATTATATATATGCCGGATTTGTACGCGTACGTATATATAAAAGGAGAAATTATGTTACGTATAATACGACAAGCTTACAATAAAAATAGATAAGTAGTACAAATATATTGCACGATAGCACATGGAATTTTAATACTCGATTGCCTACTTGTTGCATTGGCAGTAATCGTCGAAATGGTGATTACGCATCTACTCCGCCCAAGCACCGTCAGGATAGACTCCTACGGAAACGAGAAATTTTTAGAAGAACTAAACTATTTTTTATTCCAGCAGTCTGTATAACTAAATTATTGTGTATGTCAAAATTTTCATGTATCAGTTGTTTTGTTTGAAGTCAACTGAAGAAAAAAGTTACAAAATGGCGCATTTTTTGGCTTCGCAAATATTTACTGCACTAGACATTCAGAATGGACGGGGAAACTTTACTCAACACGAAATACAAATTAGGCAAGATTAATTGGTATGCATAGAACATTGTTAAGTAGTTTTCGTAAAAATCAATGGCATTTTGACAAAATTATTGTAAAACTATCGATCTAAATCGTAATATCACGAAACTAAAAATTTAGCATCCAATTTATCATAAAGTTATATATTTAGGCAATAATATTGTAAAACTATATTTAGTGACTATTTTATTAGAGTTAGAAATTTTAGAGGTTAGCATATGAGAATAAAGCTTATAATAAAAATAAAAAAAATTGTGTTGTAATCTAATAATCAAGTTACGATAATTAACTATATATGTGTCGGTGAATCACCGGCCAGTCCACTCAAGGGGATACTCGAGGTGGTGATTAGATGTTGTGTAAGGGAAGCACAGCGTCTTCGAACCCGATGGTCGACTCTAGAATATAAGAGCTAAGATTTATACTGGTTCAGACCTTTCAGAGGATAATAGCCCTACGTTTAGTGTTTTGGTGTCTACTACGATGATAGATCTTACAAGCTATCAAGGCTTGGGCGTCGAAAGCAAGAGAAATATAGTAGAGCTAGATGGCTAGATGATCGATGATCGTCGATGAGATGAGTTGAGTTGCCTCTAGGGGTCTCGCCTCCTTTATATACTCAGGAGGTGAGCCTAACAATCCCATGACTCTATCCTGAGTAGGACTTGGATTCCTACCTAACTCGGGTACTAAATCCCTAATTACAAGGATTCCAATATAAATAAATCTCTAGATAACATATCCAGAGCTTAACTTCCCGGTAAAGACTCCACTTTTCTTATCGGAATCAACCCCCCATTTATAGGCCATACTGGACGGTCAATACTGGGTCTTGACCTGCTCTTGGTCTGATCTGATAAGCCCAATTATGAGGCACCTAGGGGTCACACCCCCGACAGCAGCCCCTGAGCTCCTCAGGCTTGGTTGAAGTTAATCTCTAGATTCTAGGGGTCACCAGGGCGTTTTTCTTCTTTTGATCGAAGGAGGCCGTATCTCCTTATTTGAAGTAGCGTACTTGTTGTTGCGTTCCCTTCTTTGAAGTAATGTTACTCCTGTAAAGAAATAGTCTTGAAGAAATAAAGGAGTCTTTGAATTTGTTTTATTCATTGTGTACCGTTTCGTGTGTTTGTTTACCACCCACACGGTGCTAGCGGAGTCGATGAAGATGCGAGACTACGGGTGTACGGCTAAATAGCTGACCCTCTCAAAGGTCTGGTTGTGTATATGGCGGCCACATGCTACCCAACTGGAAGAGGGATGTAATGTGCAATGGTTGGCGAGTTCTTCAAAGATGCGTGGTTGCGGCTGTACGACTAAGGAGTCGACCCTCTCCTGGGTCCGGTTGCATACATGGTAGCCATCTGGCGCTCAACGTGGAGGGGGATGTAACCGGCATGGGTCGGTGAGTTCTTCAAGGTGCCCGATTGTGGGTGTACGACTAAGAAGTCGACCCTCTCCCCGAACCGGTTGCATGCACGGTGGCCATCTGACGCCCAACGCAGAGGGGAATGTAATCTACACAGGTCGGCGAGAATAATGCTTGACTGTGGGTGTACAGCTCGAAGGCTGACCCCTTCTTGGCCCAGTTGCATGCCTGGGGGGAAGTAGTCAGCAAGGTCGGCGAGAGTAATGCTCGACTGCGGGTGTACAACCCGAGGGCTGACCCCTTCCCAACCCAGATGCATGTCCAGGGAGTAGTCTGCAGTGTCAATGAAGGAAGCGGCGTCCAGGGGTCGATGAGTGCCTGGACATGCATTATCGAAGAAAATTATTAGCGAAATAGTGTTAAGCATAAAACCGATAAAGGTGCTCGATGTTTTAGGGGTTCGGTACTGCTTGCCCGTCTTCTTGCGTTAGCCTGTACACTTCTGGTCTTGTTACTTCGGAGATAATAAAGGATTCTTCGGTTGGTCATACTTGGCAAAGTACCAGATTGCCTACTTTGAAGGTTTTATTTTGCACATTGTGGTCATGGTATCATCGGAGGGTTTTGCTGGTTTCAATCTGACTGGATTGTGGCGGCTATCAGGGCCTCTTCGATGGAATCGATGTCTTCAGCACTTGCTTGTTCCACGGTTCCCTCATCATAATACTAAACTCGGGGGGAGTTGTGTAGCATATCACTTGGCGGGTTTGCTTCTGAGCTGCAAGCCAAGGGGAAGGGTGTTCGCCCTGAGCCTCAATCCGGCTATGTGCGGAGCCCTCGGAGCTTTGCTGGTAATTCTTGGAGCCATCTGCCGGCATATTTCTTGATTGGTTGTTTCTCACGAGAATCTCGGAAGTTGTCTACTGTGAATAGAGTTCTAGCGAACCTCGGGCACGTTGGAGGGCTTCCATGCAAGGATGTCCACGTTGGAGCGCAGGAAGCTAATGGGCATGATTTCTTTTTTGGAGTCGAGCCTGCCCCGATAGCTGTGGTCTCTGTCAGAGAGGGCGATCCTCTTGGTACTCGAGGGTGTGAAGGAGATCCCCGAGTTGTTTAGTGCCTTGACTAGGATTTCCTTGCCCTCGGGAGGGTGCGTTCGGACTTGCCTGAGGGTTGCCTCCATCTAGGCCGATTGGTCGACAGCCTCTTCTAGGGTGAGGCCATCCTTCTCACATGCACAGGAAGTGCCAACATTTTCCCGGACAGTGATGACTCCACTGGGATCCGGCATCTTGAGCACTAAGTACGGGTAGTGCCCGATTATCATGAATTTGGCTATAGATGGTCTTCCTAAGACGGCATAGAATGGAATGTCATATTCTGTGGCCCAGAAGGTGATGTGCTCAGTCTAATAGTTGTCTCGAGAACTGAATGTGACCGGGAGAGTTATTGAGCCGAGCGGCACCGAGCTCTGTCCTAGTATGATGTCGTAGAACGGAAAGTTGTCCTCTTTTTGGAGACTATCGACCGAGATGCCAAGGTCGGTGAGAGACTGGCGAAGAGGATGTTCAGCCCACTCCCTCTTTCGATCAGTACCCACCTCATGCGTACTTTAAGAATCACCGGATCAACCACCTAGGACCAACGCCCGATTTTTAGGACGTTTGTCCATTGCTCATCCTGAGAAAAGGTGATCAGAACTTCCGACCACCGTAGCCGCCGAAGTTCCTCGAATCTTGTGGCGTTGATGCGTCGATCCAGAATCTTCTGCTGCTATTTGGTTTCGGTCGACACGGGGCCTCCGAAGACAATGTTCACAGTCTTATGAGGTTCTTGAAAGTCGTTGTCATCTCGAGGCCGACTATCCTTTCTCGGGGCGTCGTCATCGTCCCGACGTCTTTTGCTCTGGCGGGAATTATTGCTTGATTCTTTGATGAGCACATCCTACAGAGAATAACACTTGCGTATAATGTGCTTGCCCTTTGGATGAAATAGGCACGATTTGTTAAGTTCTTCCAATATGGCTTCATCCTCCTAGTGTCATGTGCTATAGGCGGCCGCCATAGTTATCTCTGTTCTCCTCTTTCGCTCTTGTTTGTCCTAAGAGGATCTCGGTTGTTCGACTTCTCGTCGGAGAGACTGAGGTCGGTCGTCTTTGTTCTGATGAGATTGACTCTCATGGCGCGACTACTCCAACTTTTCCCTTCGAGCATCTTCACAGTCGGCGTAACTTTTAGCGATAGAGATCATCCGGGCTATGGTCTTTGGCTTCTTCCTTATGAGGACCCCGTGCAACTCGAAAGAGTGGTGCAGGGCATTGATGAAGCAGTTGATGTTGTCCCTTTCGTCGATGTCCACGATCGTAGTCCTTTTCTCTAAAAATCTTTGGATAAAATTGCGGGGCGTCTCGTCTTCCTTCTGTCGCAATAGTTGGAGATCATATCAGGTCCTAGGCTTCTGCCACGTGCCCTGGTAGTTGTCAGTGAAGGCCAATCAGAGTTGAGCCCAGGAATTGATAGAGTTCCTAGGTAGACTCGAGAGCCAATTGTTGGTAGACGAAGAGAGTATGATTAGAAGGTAGTTTGCCAGGACCCCCTCATCCCCTCCTGCTGCTCGAACGGTGGTGTAGTAGAGTCATAACCACTGCGAGGGATCCATTTTGCCGTCGTATGGTTTGATTCCCACTGGACGGAAGGACCTCAGCCACCTGACTTGCCTCAAGCGCCATGTGAATACATGGGAACCGCCGTGATCGTCTCGGCTTCTGCTTCTTCTACGATTGTGGGGATTGTGACCTTCGGGCGAATTGTCATGTTCGACGCTGCTGCCAACACTGCTGCAACTATTTTCGATGTTGCCCTGATTGTTGGTCGGTCTGTGGATCTCAGAACATAGCCTGTTCCGCCTTCCTATGGGTGGCGGCTGTACGTAGTCGCCACACAGGCTATCGATAGGTTCTAGCTGTACGTATCATTCCTGACCCTCGTCCTCCTTGTCTTTCGGGGGGGGAGTTGGTGGTTGAGCTAGAGCCAGAGCCAGAGTGTTGATCTGAGTTGCTGTCGCCTGAGTGAGCGCTATGGCTCGCCATAGCTCTGGAGTTTTGGGAAGGAAGCTGAGAGCCCTTCCAATGGCCACCAGGTTGGCGGTCAGAGTCTTGAAGACTTTCTCTCCATCAAGCTCCATAGTGAATTCATCCTCGAGGCTTTGGCAGATCTCATTATTTTGTTCGACCCGATCAGCCTCCACGAGGCGCCGCCTTTCGC
The DNA here is from genome assembly GCA_000418225.1 of Zizania latifolia. Lineage (NCBI taxonomy): Eukaryota > Viridiplantae > Streptophyta > Magnoliopsida > Poales > Poaceae > Zizania > Zizania latifolia. The sequence goes on from ASSH01052409.1 coordinate 11,888, forward strand.
TGCTGGTGGTGGATAGCGCTCCCTCAACCATCATAATAAGATTAGCCAGGAGCCACCGATTATCCTTCACTATCGAGCCACCTGGTCTCCGTCTACCAACGGCGAACCATCCATTTCATGTTGGAGAAGATGATGTAGTGCTCGGGGCCAGCCGAATCCTAGAGTCGATTCATCCATCCATCTATCCGCCTTACCGAGGGACACGAAAAGACAAGCCGTCCCTTGGGATCCCAGACGAACGTCAAACTCCCGAATACGAAGACGGAGCCGGCTGGGACGGGGAAATCCAAAAGAAGTCCCATCAGATCCTAGTGAAAGCGACGTGAACCCCTACCTGGCGTGCCAACTGTCGGTGAATCATCGGCCAGGCCACCCAAGGAGGTACCCGAGGTGGTGATTAGATGTTGTGTAAGGGAAGCGCAGCGTCTTCGAACCCGATGGTCGACTCTAGAACACAAGAGCCAAGATTTATACTAGTTCAGGCCTCCCAGAAAATAATAGCCATACGTCCAGTGTTTTAGTATCTACTATGATGATGGATCTTATAATACGATTCAATCAAGCTATCAAAGCTTGGGCGTCGAAAGCAAGAAAAATATGGTGGAGCTAGATGGCTAGATGATTGATGATCGTCGATGAGATGAGTTGAGTTGCCTCTAGGGGAGTCCCGCCTCCTTTATATACTCAGGAGGTGAGCCTAACAATCCCAGGACTCTATGCCGAGTAGGACTTAGATTCCTACCTAACTCGGGCACTAAATCCCTAATTACAAGGATTCCGGTACAAATAAATCTCTAGATAACATATATGGAGCTTAACTTTCCGATAAGGACTCTACTTTCCTTATCGGAATCAAACCTTTGTTTATGGGTCATACCGGACGGTTAATGCTAGGTCTTGGCCTACCCTTGGTCCGGTCTAATAAGCCTAATTATGAGGCACCCAGGAGTCACACCCCCGATAATATGTATGTTGATGACAAATTCATTACTAAATCTTTAATTTTACGATATATATGACATCTTATATTTATAGTTTTTATGATAATTTGATGTTAAATATGTAGTTTTAGTTTTGTGGTATTGCCCCTTAATTCGATAGCGTTATTAAAATACTTCTAGTTTTATGAATTTTACTTGATATTATTCTACGTCTATATGTAAACGGTAATGTGAAATCTACATTAATAATGGACAGGATTTTGGGGCCAAATAATATTATCATAAGAATCACTGAATTTTATCACGTTTATATATCACACCGTTTTGGGGGTTAGCTATTTGAAAATTAAGCTCCAAGACATTATTGTTGGCACTTGGCATCGGCCGGCCGGTGTGCTGAAGCACATCGCAAAAGTAAATTAACCTCATTTGTCAAAACTCTTTGTCATTATTTCTTCATTTTCAACAGCAATAGGAGAGATCAGGGCATGCACAGCAAAATCCACATCATTAGCCAATTTTTGTCTAATTCTCTTTATATGCACTCAACAGTAATGAAATCCCTCGTCCCTTTGTCAGTGGTTGCGAGCCATATATCACAGAAAATAAATGGCGCATATATTAATTAGATAAATATGGCAATCAAGGTGTAAAGTAGATCTAATTATTAATTATATATCAAACACAGCACGCTCAAACTAACACACTCATGGACATACAAACGAAAATTGTCAAAAGATAAAATACCCCCGGAACAGTACTGATACACACATGCTTAATTTTACTAAACGCCAGCGCATGTGTACACTCTTAAGTTGATTAAAACTAGGTTAATCTAGAATTATAAATGAACCCTAATAGGTTTGTCTAGAGCAATGGACGTGTTTGTGTACATGCAGTGTGCTAGTAGGAGTCGAATGAGTATGATTTTTGGTAAACACGATCTAGGTCAAACGAATCGAATATCGAAGACGGTTAATTAGGCCATGCAAAGCTGTTAGCTGTGTGAGCTAGGTTAGCACTATGCATGCATCCGGAAAGCTCAATTCATCTATCATGCCGAAGATAATTTTGTTGGGATAAAAGGATGGTACGTATTTGACAAACTCATTGATGGGTATAGTAGGTTGTGCAGATCAAATCTTGAATTGCTACATACAAAGATCAGTTTAATTATGAGGGGTACGGTACTTAGCTTATATATAGACCTTGCTTGAGGTGTGATACATTGTGTGGCTAATAAGTTAATCTAGCCGATCATGGTCTATATCATGATAGACTTCTTATTTTGAGACAGTTGTTTTCCTTTGATTATTTTTTCCTTTAATTTGGAGATGGTTAGCTAGGTAGCTTTCGGTTAGTATATATAATTGGATCATGTATGCATGATCAGCATTAACTAATTAAACACCTGGGGAGTATTTGGATGCTTTGGCTGTCATGGAGTTGGAAAAGAGTCTAGATCTGATAAATTATTTATTAGTCCATATAAATAAAGGTTTAGGGGAAAGTCTACAATTCGTTCATTACTATGAGAGTACGGTGAATGATACTAAGACTGTCTGTTTGATTTGACCATAAGATTGGACGATGTTGAACAATTCATGGTTTTAGGGATTTAGTGATTTATGTTAGGTGTTTGCTCAGTTGGATGGATAAAATGAGCTAATTTTTTTTGTTTGTTTGGAGGAATATAACTTGCATGAAATAAGCACAAAATTAGTGGAATATTCTTATCATATATATTTTTCATCAAAACATAATCATTTAAAAACTTGCTTTACAAATTTAATTGTGATGAATACAATGCTATAATTGAATAGTAAATCATATAAATGGTTTATAAGGGAAATCTCATTCAAGGCCAATTTAGAGAAAGATCAATTGTCCAACATTTTAATAAATGAGTGATTTTACAGTCTGCTTACCACAATTTTTAGTATTAATTTTGTAAAATTTCCCTTAATAAATATTCTCATGATAGTCTTCTCATCCTAGCTCATTATCCTAAACCAAACACGTGGCTATCAACACATATCACTACCACAGAACCACTTAAAAGTAGCGCCATATCAGTGCCGGTTATCTTCAAGCCGACACTGAAGCTATATCACTGCCGGTTAAAAATATGGAAGCCGTTAAATTTTTCAAACTTGAACGGAACCGGCACTACAACTTTTTTGTGCCGGTTGTAGCCACGAACCGACACTGCAGTATCAGTGTCGATTCGTTGCTACAACCGGCACTGAAACTTGAGTAACAGTGCCGGTTCGTCGCACGAACCGGCACTGTTACGCAAGTTTCAGTGCCGGTTGTATCCACGAACCGGCACTGATGTGTACTACTATAAAACAATAGCACGAGCTGGACAGTGAGACGATCGGAACAGTGCAGTGTGGAATAGTGCCGAAGGCCAAAGATTTGTGGAGACAAGATTTTGGTAAGCCATTTTGCTATTCGTTTTCTTCTTACCATTTAAATCGTGTGTATAGTACTTGCTCTTATTTCTCTTTATGAATAGAATTGAATGCGTGGAATGGAATGAAGGATCGAATTGAATATTTGGAGGCCATGTTGAATATATGATTGCACACATTTATTTCTCTTTGTTGATGGAATTGAATGCGTGGAATGGAATGAATGGATGCTATGTTGATTTAGTACTTGTAAATATTAATTGCTCTCCATGAAATTGAATGCATGGAGGCCATGGTTATACACATGTTGAATGTATGGAGGTCATGTTGATTTAGTGGTTGTACACATGTTGAATGTGTGGAGGCCATGAATTATTCTTAATGGATTGAATATATTAAATGTATGGATGCAATATTAATCTTATGAAAATTGCTCTTAGCTTTATGGATTGCTCTTCATGGTTAATAAATGTATGGAGGTCATGTTGAATTTATTTTTAAAATTCAACATGACCTTCATACAACGTCGACGTGATTAATCTTCATAACCTTTCCATCTGAGTGTAAAAATCAAAAATTGAAATTAATTTTTAAATTAAAAAATAAAACACTAAACTAATGGCTTAATACATGGTATGATTACGTGATTGATCTTCACAACATTTCGAACATAGATTCTCTATGTCGAAACATATATTTTCACAACCTTTCTAGGAGAGTATTAAAAACAAAATTTGGAAATATTTTTAAAATCAAAAAATAAAACGCTAGACTAATAAATTTATATATTGTAGGAATAGAACGTTCTGAAGGTAGATTCTCTAGACCGAAACAAGTACTGGTAAACAACGATGGTTCAAGATATGAGATAATTAAACTATCACTATCGATCTTTCAAAAAAATTGGTAATTTTATGTGCAGACAAGTTAATTATGTGAGATTAATTATAATGATATGCAGGTGGACCGCTCATGGATGTACAATGATCATGGGCCCGAGTTCATTAATGGTGTCAATAGTTTTGTATGAAGTGTTCAGTCTTACAGAAATAGAAATAACGGTAGTGCTAATCAGTACATATGTTGTCCCTGTGTCGATTGCAAAAATGAGAAAACATTCATAAACGTTGAGCAAATTCATGCACACTTGATTCTTAGAGGTTTCAAAGCAGGATATATCCGCTGGATAGAACACGGTGAACTTAACGATAGTGTGCATGAAGAGCAGCCAATAGTCGAAGAAAACACATGCGGCAACATGTTATGTGATGATGAGAGGGACTTCACTAGTGACAGACAACATGAAAAGTTTCAGCGTATAGTAACTAACTCTAAAACACCAATATAACCGAACTGTAAAAGAGGAGCACAATAAGTTGAATGTGGTGCTAACACTGATGCAAATGAAGGCTAGCAACGGTTGGTCTAATAAGGGTTTCAAAGAATTGTTGATATTTTTGAAAGATTTACTTTCAACAAAAAAATGTTCTGTCTGAAAGTATTTACTATGCCAAATAGGTTGTCTGTCCGTTAGGGCTTGAGGTAGAGAAAATCCATGCATGTGTAAATGACCGCATGTTGTTTCGTAATGAGGACATAGACCTAGATACGTGTCACATTTGCAATGCACCATGGTACAAGCGGAGCACTGATAGTGGTGAGAGCGAAGACACTACAGATGCCGGGAGACAAAAGAAGAAAATACCGGTTAAGGTGGCTTGGTATTTTTCAATAATCACCCGTTAGAAACGGATGTTCGCTAACAAAGCAAACAGTGAGCTGCTGCGATGGCACGTTGAGAAGCGAAAGAAAGATGGAATGCTTAAAC
>ASSH01052410.1:0-17060 GCA_000418225.1 Zizania latifolia
TCAGGAGATTAGAAGTTCTGACCAAGACGTTGAATAAGACTAAGTCAGAAGTTTGTTCTTCCTACTGACGTGCTACTTAGACTCTTCTCTACTAGATTTTTTCTCCTCTTACTCTCATGGTCATGATCCTTCTCTTTTATACACGCGAGGGCACCATATCAATCGAACCAAGAAAGCTACAACAATTTAAACTATATTTAGGAACCTATAAATAGCCCCTAGGCTCAGATGAGTCACGCCATGGAATTTTCATTATCATACACTTTTCCTCTGACATATCTGCTCTTCCTCGGGTCCCTCTTTTCTTCAGGTAGATATTCTCTTCCTCGAGCACCACTCCTGTCGTCTAAGCCACTTTGCCAGAAATAGTCATTATTAGCCCCCACATATCAGAGATCAGGGGGAGGTTGATAGTGACTGGTTTAATCTAATAGATAACGCAATGTTAGGAGTTTCCTAACTGTCACATCAAGGGACCATCAAACCAACATGACATCATCGACCATCCTAACCTAATCGACATCGTCACACCCTGACTTTGATCTAGCACTCTAGTGAATCTCTCTTCAATTCCTTTTACCAACACATGTCCTAGACCCCTCTAAGTGCTTCCCCTCACCTTCCCACAACTTCCTTAGCTTGAGGACCTCCACCATCGTCACCACCTCTCCGCTGGACACCTCGACGGATGCTAGCCCTACTCTGACCTCACCAACCCAAGCCAACCCTTAGGAGATATATATCTCTACCAGTCCCTATATGGTTAAATGAACTTTAGTTTACACGAGTGTGGTCCGTAGCAATACATGCATGGTCACCCGAGAAGTCACATCATACACGCTCATCGCCGCATGATTCCAAACATCGCAGTGCTCTGTGCAACCACCAACATACACACCTCATCATAGGGACCATTTTCTCCGTGGTCATGAAATCGACGAACAGAATCAATGAGGGATTCCTCTACCCAGAGCTACTATCAAATTGATCCCACTCATCAGTAACTGAGTGCCATGAACCTAGTTGTAAATACTTAAAAGTTGCAATGTCACATTTACAAATTCCTAGAGTATGATTAGTGGGACCGAGGACCCGAACATAAAATAAAATAAATAAAAGAACTCTTTATAGTAAAACCGATAACATGGAAGGACTAGTTGTAAAACTCCTTTATCTGATACATGGGTCTCCTCTGAAAGAAAAAGAAAAAGAAATAGATTTGGGAATAGTTTTTCAATAGGAAAATAGTTGGAGTTTGGAAATTCATAGAAAAATAATCTGAGATCCAAATGAGTTGAAACCAATTTTGTTAGTTTCATAAAAACATGACATAAAAAATCTGGTAACCTCCAAAAACGCAGAGCATTAACCCAAAATACCAGAAACAATGAGAGAGTACAGTAGTTGTAAAAGTCTTATATAAACATTGATCTGGTATAACTTTGTCACGCTAAATCTGAAAACATAAATTCTTTCTCCATAATTAATATAAAATCAGAATATATCCAGTGCATAAATTTCATGATTTTTCATGTATTTTGTATTTTTTGCTTTATTTCATATTTATTTCTTTACGTGTTAAATCGTACAGATGTCGAGACTGCCCTTACTCCAAAGGATGATTTTGGACTAGAGACAGCTAAGGAAATTGCTAAACAAGTAAGTGCTAATTTTTCCTTTGACCATGTTGCTTCTATACTTTCACTTTTAATTATTATTATTATTTCCAAATTGCATGTGTTGACACATTTTATACTTATTTAAAATATGGGTTACGGTAGTTACATCTTAATTGTTGTATTACCTTCCTTAAAAATTGAATACCCTATCATTGTGTCCTAAGAATGGTTAGAGAGCCTCATTGTGTTTAAATTGAGCTTAAAGTGCTTATTAAATAGGCAACTATATCATAGTCATGCTTAGATTATACTCTATACTCATTACCCAAAATTTAATATCAATATATTAGGATGTTTTCAACTTTTGGATAGAGGAAACATGTTTGGTGATTCAGACTGAGACGACATGTGGTACTCATATGGTATTAGTTGAGTACCAATAGGGGGAGTGTCCGCTCAGGTTGCTTAAGGACTAAACTCCATGATATAGACTAATGAAATTGGTGCAACCAAATGTGTTGGTATGGAAAGACCTTAGTTGAGAAATTATCTGATGTCTTAACCTTGCATTAGGGATGTCGTTGTAGCAGAATTGCAGAAATAATTATTGTTCTTATGGGCTACCTATATGTACCCTAAGGGGACAATTAGTTCACTCCCAGCTTGGGTGTGTCAAATACAACAATGTAGTGCCATGTAGGGAACCATACAGTGTGTACCATTCAGCCATGACAGTAAGGTTGTATTAGGTAACCACCTAATTATGTCATCATTGAGGGGTCACTCAATGAGTAATAACACATCATGCTCATGCAAGGTTAGCCTAGGGTAATGAATTGACTTCGTCGTGGATTGGTAATATTGGTACTTTCAGGTATCGCGCGACATGCATGGCATAATTATCTTTACACATAATGTGGGTAAAATACACATTCTCGGCAAAGTTTAGATCTAATCGATTAGTTGTGCTCATGATTATGAGCGGTATTGCTTATGGTCATGGGTATAGACTTGTTTTTTTTTTGAAATATTTATGAAATACATGTGATTGGAAAAATAGTTGATTTTGTCACAGTTTGGTGGCTAAAATAAAATGGCTTGTATGCAACATGAAGGGTTGCAAGCGTTTATTATGTCTATTTGTCCTTTATATTATTTATACAATAATTTACATTCTGAAATTTTTACTATAAATTATGATTACTTCTTTATTGCAAATTAAACTATGCTTACTTCTTTATGCTATTTGTCCTTGTTCAAGCCATACATGTGTGGTAGGTTTGTTATTATTTAGCACTTGATGGTACTTGTAAAATTATTGACCTTATTTTAATTATGTTGCATTAGGTGAGATGGCTGAGGATGAGATGCCCCACGATAATGTGTTTGCTGTAGGTATCGGAGATTTTTAGGATGGTTCATTCTAAAGTCTTTTCCCTTGTCGGATGCTTGTGGGATTGGTAGAAAGACAATCTGAGAACCCTACTCTGTTTCCACATATGTGACTATGTTATACTCTAATCATGAGGCTTTTGTAGCATTAGTACTTTATGTTATGATAATCTAGCTTGTTAGCACATTTAGTTGACGTGACTAGATTATAATGCATGAATCGGTCACTATCCTAGGGATTGATTTATTCACGACTCTAGACTTGATATTTTGCATGATTGATTATTGCTAGTGCGGTTTGAATCGACTAGGGTATATACCTTGGGTCATTCACCAATGAGTGGATGACTACGTCTATATTTCGGTGGGAGATCAGAGTGCATACTCTTAACCATGTGTATTACGATGTCTCAAGGTCGGTACCATTCTTATTATACCATATTTTAACGTATCATATTAACGATGATGATAGATGATTTGATTCCATCTACTTAAATAGTTCACAGTAGATTGCGATCCGATATAATAGGAATTGGCTGGCCCGACACTAAACTAGTGTCTATATGATATGGTATTCATAGACATTAGTGATGTCTGTGTTGGGAGTGCCGTGGGATGCAAGCAGATTTGTATTGGAGCATATTATGTGGTCGGTTGTTTCAATCACTGGACATACATTGCAATGTGGATCTTTAGACCAATTCTTTGTTACCATATTTTCCTTGGTGTTCATGTCTGTGTAGGCTAACTAAAGGAAAATACGGCAGCTACTGGGAATGGCTCGGATCTAGATAAATTACACACATTCTTCTTATAAATATAAACATAACCAACTGGCAACCTTAGCTTGCATTAATTTTCATAGTTTGTAACATTGAGCATGCTCCAAAAGGCCAATGTAACATCAGTACTGAACAATAGAACTCGTGATTAAATTATTTTTTTACAAAACTTCTATGTTACACTGGTACACACTGCTAAAGTAATTGTTGAGTATTGACTGAACACACATTCACTCTACATGATGTAGAAACACCATTCAGGGTGCTTTCAAGGTACCAGCATGCGTAGCGGAGAGAATTGTGAGAGGCTACATGATTACCTCCGTGTGCTTCGTTATTGATGGACAGTCATTTCCGTTGGTGCTTATCCTGCAAAAACCATGAAGTTGATATTTCCCTGACTGATTTAATGGTGCCACTGTCAATCTTAGTTATTTCTACGAAGAGAACACAATAAATCTCGATAATATATGCTTGCAATGCTGAATAAAAAGGTGCAATTACACTTACAGTCCTCACATCATTGCCGTTCCTAAGTTTCCGACACCTCCAAATCCTATGGTATACAGTGATATCAAGCATGTATGGCATTCAGAGCTTGAGACTTGCTATACAGGTGACAAGGGAAGCCTTGCCTGAACAACATTGTTGCAACTTGGGTGCTAGTTGGTGTTCTGCATTTTCAATATAAAGAGTTGGACCAGGGACTATATGGTCATCCCACTAACTTTAAAGTGCCCAATGATCTACTTTGTCAAAATTTTCTCTCTTCACGTGGCAAGTAATTCCATGTAATATATCTCACTAACTAAATGTTTAATACTAGGACCAAACTAGGGTACGAACGTCTAACTTTTTTTTAAAATCGGACGGTGTTTCAATACTCAATGAACAATGTTTTATTAGTTGATAAAAATGTTTTAATAAAATAAAAAAGTGAAACGTTGTTAAAATGAAGTTGAAATATTTTACTCCCACATATAAAACATTAAGTTTCAATTACTGAAACATAATAATAAGGGTGTTCCAATGTAGTTGTTTTTTGGTGTTGTAAACAGTATCATCGAATGTTGTATTTGTTTAAAACATTTTTTGGCAACGTGATGAAACTTTTTTTACTGAGTCGTTCAAATTTTTTTCAAATCTTAGGACACCCTAAATGAAGCATTATTGTTAATACTATTATACAACAGAGTTGTGACTTCTTATCCCGAATTTAAAGTTGTTAGTCCTGAAGCTTTTAAAACCCCAATGTTTACAATTGTTGTAGATTGCATACACGCAGGTCGCTTATAATTCTGTCTAGCTAGGATACTGAGAATTTTGCCCTTGAAATCATGAGACATGGTTGTTTCTAAATGGGATTATTCTAACAGGATGTCATTGCACAATTGTCATGTTCTCAGCCCTGAAATACCGTACAACAGACGACTGCATTGCTGTTGGTTCAGAACTTGATGTGCTTCCATTCTAACAAAACGATGGAGCCAGTGTCAGGTTGTTTGAAGAAAGACAGTTACGACAACTATGGATTGGTCATAAAGTTATAAAGCACAACAATTACCTGTGAAATAAAATGACAAATGAAACATCATAGACAAATATGAACACTGCATATATATATCATCATTTAGCCAGTTATCTACTAAAATGCCGATCACTCAGAATTTTAACACGGCTATATATATTAGTTCAGCCGGCTTTAAGAAAATCTGAGTCCAATTGCTCCAGGAGGCCAGGACTTAGCTAACTCTTCCCTGATTATTTTACATAAGCAAAGAGTATTGTTCTTGGTAGGCCAGTCTGACCATAATAGTAGTATCTGAGAAAATGATAATGTTTGCCCAATGCGATCCCTTCTGTTTTAATCCCATTGGAGCAACTCAAACACCACACAGTACCCGATGGCCGAAGCTGCATTCCCAACACCTCCGAATCCTATGACCAGTTGGGAGCTGCAAGAGTTGCTCCATTTGAAATAATACATGATGGTGTGCGTGGTGCCATGGAAATTTATCTTGGGGGGCTTTAATTTCACTGCCTCAGCCATGTGATGCTTTCCAGAGATGAACGTGGTTATCTGAATTTTGAACCACCAGGAGTGAATGTTGCCGCCTACTCTTGGTTCCACGAAATGTGATGCGGTCTTTGCATAAAGGAGCATAAGAGATTTTGCATGATCTTTGTTTCACTGCAAGTTTGCATGACTAATCTAGCTAATCTTTGATGTCTACAAAATGTTGGTTTGGTGTGCCTGATCTCCCTTCCAATACCCTGATATTGCACTCCTTTTATATCAACCAGCAAACCAGCATGAACAAGTATATGAACAATGTATCGAATGACTTCCTGTAACTGGTCCGAAACCAACAATCCTCCAAATTTACCTCCATTTCCTCTGGTAGATGAAAAGCAATGGCTATCCAACCTCTGAGCAATCGCCACACCATGTTAGTGTAGGTACAGTAAACAAAAAAGGTGCTTTGATCAAATTGTCAGCCGTTAGGCAACGCTGGCGAATCGCCAACCAGATGAACTTAACCCTTGATGGCTGTTGTTTGCCAAACTAACTTCCGGAAGATGGATTTGCTAAAAATGTGAGCGGTCCTTTCATAAAAAGAAAAACGTTGAAATTACTTGATCTCAAATGAAGCCGCACTCTTCATTTCCTTTCACAATAGAAGGAAGAAGCATAAGGTTAACTACCTTCTTCATTCTTAACAAAAAAGGCAGGGCCCCTGCAGTGGTCTTCAAGTACTCCAAGAGGACTGAAACCAACACGTGATTAGGTTAGTCATGCAAACTTGCAGTGAAACAAAGACCACACAAAATCTCTATGCTCCTTTGTACAAATATTTATCATGTAATAGAAAGTGTCAGCAAAATAATGTCATGAGCATCTCATCACCGGATATGCCAAAATGATAATAGAATTGGGGCTAACAATTAAAGGCCCGTTCGGAGCCACGTTTTGGCGGGTAATCCGCCCTGTTTATAAACAATGCACACATTTCAAATTCCTAAATGGTTTAATTTATCTAAAAACTTCCTTTATAGAAAATATTTGGTCAAAAATCAGATCATCCATCATCTATACTCTCAACCAGGGTTCACCGTACCGATCAGTACCTTACTGTACTAATTCAAAATTCAAATTTGAATTTGAGAAATATTGAAAAATCATATAAATACTAGGTGATATATGAAGATTTTTGGTGAAATTTATTTTCAAAAATATTTAAAATTCACAAAGTTTTGTTCAAAACATGATCAGTAAAAAAAAGAAAAAATTGGCCCGGCACAATGTCCTGCCACGACTAGATTTTTCACAAAAATGGCATTACTACATTTGTTATGATTTACCATTTAATTCAACCAAAAAAGTCATATCAAATATTTGTATCATTGTATCATAAATTTTCTTTACATTCATATGTTGTTCTAGATTTTCTCATTTTCTCATTTTTTCCTTTTTTTCTATTTTCTATGATTTTTTCTATTTTATGCATTTTAAAACCGATCAGTTTTCAACTCAAACCGGTCTGTTTCCATGGCTAACTGCAGACCGGTATCGTTTAGTTTAGAATTTTGGATTTTAACTGATTTAAACCGGTTATCGACCTGTAACCGTGTAACTAACCATAGGAACCCTGCTCAGAACTGAACGTTACCTAACTGCACACTGCACAGTATACAGGACTGACATGGCCGCCTGAAATTATTTTACAGAAAAACAATTGGTATTGTACAACTCAAAAGTGCACGCTGTTATAAAATCTCTGAAAAGAGTAGATCTAGTAGTAGTTCTAGAGTTAAAATGAAACTAGAGATCTTTATGTCATGCAGCTACCTCATGACTAGTCCATTCTCCTATTCTGTATATAGCTGTTACCTTTCCATTCCTTATATAATGTAGTAACCTTCTCATTACCCTATCTTTTTTACTGTATATTGAGGCCATTCTGCATCTCATGTCCTTTCGTGCTCTAGAAATTTGCAGCTCACTAGTTATGTAATTCCCAGAGCAAATAAATTATTTTAGCATAGAAGTCCTACCTGTAAACGGATGATCTAAGTTTAATTAATGTCGCTTAGTCCTATAGGAGCTCTGATTTTGGCTTGGAAGGCTTCAGGAAAGGAGAGATCACAGTAAAGATGAGCATGCTCTGGTGATAACTGACATAGTCTAATAAGGCTGGAGGAGATGGTAGAAACCACATAAAATACAAGGCTATGAAATTCTATCTGCTTACAAATAGTGGTGAAAACGGTTCGGGTAATTTATGTGCGACAGAGCTAGATACAGATATAAATAGGATCGAATCAATTTTTTTGGATAGTCTCGAATATGGATAATGATATTTTTATACGAATATAGACACAATATGGCTTATATTGGATCGATATGATATAGATAATCCGAATAAAAGTTATTCAAATATATATCCACACTTGAGGCCATCAAGCCAAGTTGGGCCAAGTGAGCTATGTGCATATGAGAGAGAGAGTTCGGTCAACTTTCAGAAAAAGACAAACATTTTGAAGCATTTATAATTTAAATAAATATTAAAATGCTATTTCTTACATTGAAATTACTTCTTTTGATTGAAAATTTCTAGAAAATTTCTAGTACATATTTAAAAGAATAGAAAATTTACTAAAAATATCTCTATTTGCAATTTATTAAGAAAAAAAATATTTATTATTTTCTCTTCCTTGTTAATTTAACGTTAATTCATAATATTTTACATGTATATATAATATTTTTTAACATTTCCCTGAAAATCAATAAAGTTCTAAATATTTAGCCATTAGCATCTTTGGTTGATTTATTTCAATAAGCAAGCCAGATAAGTAAAATCTGAATCATATGTACAAATATGTATACACATTAGTTATTTTATTTCACGGCAAATTACTCCTCTCCTAACACAACATAGGATTGTCCTATTTCAATAATTTTCTATAGCCGTATTTATTCTGATTTGTATTCACTCTGTATTTGTATCTGGTATTATCCATTTTTATTTATGTATATGGGGTATCTATTTTTGTTTCCAAATTTAAAAAAATAAAAACAAATTAAATATGATATTACTAGTTTTCATTCATATGATCTGTTTTCACCTCTAGTCACTTACACAGCTGCAACCTGACCACAACTAACGTTTTGGTGGAAACGTGTAGTGGAACTTGGGTCAAACTAAAAAACCTCTCATATGTATCCATAAGATTTATCAAGTAAGAGAATGTATATATCAAGGAATACACATTATACATTAATGCCTTATCGCTGGAATTGCCACAAAAGCCAACAGAATTTGTGCTGCTTTTAACAAATTTCAGCGCTTAAAAGTGTCCCTCTTACAAGTTCTTCAGAAAGACTAGAGTATTAGTTCTTGGATAAATGTGAAGGAAAAAATGTGTGCGGCTGTGCACCATGCTGCTACTCTATTCCCGACATTTGATTCCAGAATGCAAATTTTTTTTTGTCCTATGATATACTACGTACCTGGGTTCCATTATGAATTTCATCACGTTTCAGCGATTCAAACATTCAAAGGAAATCATGAGTGCAGTACACCTAAATTTGTATAAACCTGCAAAATTCCAGTATCATTTGGAACTGTTCTAAGTCTAGCAGAGCGCCTGTTGTTTTTTTATCTTGAAATTTAATGTAAATCAGAGATTAAGTTTTTACAGGTTTATAAATAGTTATGATTACTATAGTAATGGTTTTTTTTGGAATTTCTAATCACTGCATGCAATGCAATATCCAATAGGGTAATTAGGAATATTTGATGATTTAACACTCTGAAAAATTACTTTGATTATTTATTACTTTGGTGCATAAACTTAGCTGGTCCTACATGTTATTCACATAAGTAACAAATAATCAAATAGTCTAAATTTTTTAGTGGCAAATCATCAAATCTTCTAGTAATTTAAGACCTTAACCATGAAAAGCGTACAGATTGGAGTTGTTGCATTCTTAGCATCATAAGTCATCTTAAATGTTTAAACCTAATTTAAATCCCCTGCATGAGAAAACATATTGAAAAGTTGAAGCTTGTAAGCGACGAAACAACGGAGTCAACAAAATTCACAAATGAAGAAATTAATGAAACGCCTCTTCACTTTTCTCCCTTTTCCTATTTGGGCCCACTTTGTTGCACTGTCCTCCCTTCCTGGACCAGTGTCAACAAAAAAACCAATCGTCGTCTCAAATACACATTATCATGTATATTTAAGTTGTTGGGACATTGAAATTTTTAGGAACAGATCCAATGT
Organism: Zizania latifolia; assembly: GCA_000418225.1. Lineage (NCBI taxonomy): Eukaryota > Viridiplantae > Streptophyta > Magnoliopsida > Poales > Poaceae > Zizania > Zizania latifolia. The sequence goes on from ASSH01052410.1 coordinate 10,085, forward strand.
GTAGTTATTACTCTCATACGAAAACAATATTTTATCGATTAGCTTAAACACTATTCTTTAATTCAATTTTGATGATAACACTCTTATTTGTCTAGTAACATCAATTACCCGCTAAATGCCATGATCATTCGTAAACTTGTTAACGGTGACACCTTTGAACTGAAATCCTAAATCCGGCCATACAAATTGTGCCCTTATTCCTCATTTGGCAGTGTATTTTTGAAGACGACAGAGACCGGAACCCACTGAGAAAATAGTTGTTCACTCTTGATATGTGCAAGTCCATTTGCGAAAAGGTAAATTCTCCAATGCTTGTTGTTTCTCTATACACCATATTGCATCGCCTCGTTCTGTACATATGTAAACTCAGAATTGTCGCATTTAACAGATTTGATCCATTTTTTGTTTCAACACAAGAGAACAATTTGGCTTGGGAGTTATCTGGAAAATTGAGACGGTACAACAAAGTGCAATTTGGATAAATGCTCAAATTTTATCTACATACATAATCAACGAGGCTCGTTGGAGACGAACCCCAAGGAAAATAACAGCCAAATAGTGTATAATTAAGTTCAGACTGGCTTTAGCTCTTTGATCGGACAAAGAACAGAAATATTTGAATTACACACTTGTTTGTGATTGTGCTATGTTGCACTCTGCTTATTTCTAATCTATCATAAAAACTGAAAATTGTAATCGTGCTTGAATTAAGGTTACAAACATATGTCATCTAATTGTTACGCCCTTGTCTTGTATTTTGGGATAACAATAATATTATTGTTTGTAACGTCTGCCAAACAGTGAAACATCTAAAAGCTCTTGCATTAAACGAGTAATCCACCGCAATGCCAATGAGATTCTCTGTTTTGTTTGACGCTGATAATGAATGTGATTAGGCAAGTTCATTAGTATTTTCAGAATATAAAGCAAAATAAAACGGGGATATATCCAGTCACTTGAAAATCATGATTGAACTCATGACTGAATCAACGTTCTGAAAATGTTTCATCGAATAAAGTTGTTTCTGCAGCAGTTAATTTTGCTTCTCATTGCATTAAAAGGTGCACATGTTCGTCGAAACATTTCCAAAACATTGCTCGAAACAAATCTAGCAACGAGAGAATGAGCTGAAATATATTTTTTCATGGTTGAACACTTGGGACCCGTTTAGTACAAATTTTGTACCCTAATTCTTGATATAATCCGTAGAAGGTGAGCCAAACAATCGATTTTGTAGCTCACTACCAACCGACTCATCTTTTTGTGAAAGAAACAAGAATCAGTGAAATGACTGCTTCTCTGGTGACTCCCACACCCAAATTTATGAAGTCCCCGTAATGTCCCCACTTGACGTACACCTAATATAGACAAACCTGACATCTTACTGCCGGGGTAGTTTTTATCACAATAATTCATTTTAAACTTTAAATGCCTAGTTTAATTATACTAATGCACACTAGTGGTGATCTTGAGACCATCTTCGCTGTCCGCTCTGTGTAATATTAAGTTGACTCCTACTGTTAAACATTGCAGATCTTCTGGTTAGAGCTGTTCCATTAGTTATTGCGTTCACCAAATCAGAGTTTCCTTGGACCAACAACGAAGAGTAAAACAGATAAAATGACTAGGTCACATGTTGCTACATTGATTGTTCATGAAGGTTGTTGGTTGCTCTCAGTATTTATATATATCCCATCCCTAATACCCTCCACCACTACTGTACATGGAGTATATATGCACCTTTTGTTTCTTAGCTCTCCACATCTTAATAACAATTTTTGGATGATTAAGATCATACTCACTCTTGGCATATGAGGCAGCAGGAAAGCAAAATTTGTCGAATGCTTAGACCAAATGTAACCAATGTGTTAAGAAGTGACAATTTGTGTTTCACTAGTTGCATGGGTACTGACTGACGGTGATAAAATCAGTGTTAAAAGGCAGCTTTGCCTCCAAACCATGTCAGAATAGCACCATAGGGAACTTTCTCACCGCCTAAGTTGATGGCAAAGCCCACTCTGAAACCAACTTCCTACTCTTGCTGTTTTGTTCCAGTGTTGCTAAGTGTGCCATTGGAATTTGATAACCAGGCAATTTCATCATGTGTATAGATTATGGAATTCGTACTGAGCATCTCCCCTTGTGGGTGAAAGGTAGGTCAAACATTTGTTTTGAGTAAAGCGTTGTTCCAACTTTGTTGACTAGGGGACCCACAACATATTATGGTCAACATTTTGGACATAAGAAATTTAGTACGGACAACTTCTACCCATTTTTTCTGCAAAAACTGCTCTTCTAGTCTTAACAGGTGTATGTGATTGATCATTACACCTGTTTTGTTATCTTTGTGACTAGTCAGTTCCTCTTTAGCTAAATTGAGCGTCCGATAATCGACTTACTTGCAATGTACCATCACAGGGTGAATTTCAATTATATTGCACAAGTGTCACTGGAACAAGATCCCAGGTGATGCGTCAATCAAAAAGTAAGCTGAATTTCCTTTTTACCAGCATCTTAATTGACTGATGTCAAACATCACCAGAAAAATGCTCCCCGAAGCAGAGAATAGATGGCAATCCGCATGAACTGTACGTAGAACATGGGTACTATTCAGTTTGGATGCTTATCTTAGGACGGTAAGGTCAAGTTTGCTTACCCTGTTGGTGCATTCAATCCCGTCAGAAAATAATAAGATAAAAAACGGACCACATGCTGTGCTTGCCTGAGCTACAACTTATAATTCATAGCAAAATTTAAATTTTGTAACTAATTTACGAGTATTTGTTGTCGTTTTGTATTTTTTATCATTGGCTTTTAGATTGCCAAAAATATGAGTACAAACATATTACTCTTAAATTAGTTTTCAATGCAAGTTTACATGCATGTCTGCGGCTTATGATTCGTAGCTAGATTATCTAAAAAATTACTCCGTAGTATGTTATTTTTAGGCTATCTCTTATTGTTGTCGCTGATGGCTCATGGGTAGCGTAAGGTGTCGGCGATCTAGCCCCACCGTTCTCCATGACGCGCCGCTCTTTCACCGACACTCCTCCCCGGATCGTGTGGATGGCTTTGCCCTCGAGCACGGAGGCACGTGGCACCAGAGCACGTGCATGCACGACCGCTCCATTTTTTCATATATTCAATGCTCGAAAATTTAATAATGTTATTAAGACGAAGTAAATACAAAATTTTCTCAAAATATGATATAAATATAGAAATTGTATCTCATAACATCATAAATCCACTAGAATCAACATTTAAAATCTATAAGTTGTAAAGTTACAATATAAATAAATCAATCAAAGGGGCGAATGCAAAACTAAATTTCAGCTTGGTGGTTTAGTTCAAATCACATATGCTAGATCAATCAAACCCCAAAATAGGTCCAAAATCTCCTAATCAAAGATAATTCCATAATATTACCTTCTTTGATGTTAAAGTGCTCTGTTATGCATAATAAAAAAACCGTCAATCGGTGCAGCTTGATCTCCCCCAATTTTCTTAGCTCCTAAAGTGCTCTATTCATGTTCCAATAGAGCAAGAATGAAATTCAGACTTTAGCAGTATCATTTCTTTTTTTTCCAAATAGTTCAGTCAAAATCATTGCCCAATACATCCTTAAACTAATTTACTACTCTATTAAGTACCGAACCTTAAACTAATCTCTATTACCCTACCAGCAAAAAACTAATCCTTGTTGTTTGGTACGTAGACTAACTATTTCTCATGCATACCTGCATCTGGTAACTACATCACAAGAACACGCCTGACGAGTCCACGAGTGGCGACATAGTCACGGCGCCACGTATGACCGAGGGCCAAGGGGGGCAGTGGGGAGACAGGTTGATCAGGCATTCAGGCGGAGGTGCGCTGCCCCGATGCGCGCAAGGGGACAGAGGCGACTGGCGGGAGGGGTGTAGTCGTGCAGGCAATAGGGGGCGGAGGCAGGATGACCAGATGCCAGACGACTGGAGGGGTGAGAAGCCACCAGATCTAGCTCAAGGAGGGCAAGAGGCAGAGGCAGCATGCGTCATGCGAGTAGCAGGCTAGCAATGATGTTTTCTGACTGACAGTGAGAGTTAATTATTAGATCGATTTTTGCTATCCAAAGATCTAATGAGTTAAATTATAGGGTAGTTCATGGCTCACCTAGATCATCCTATAGAATCGCCCATACGTGCATGGGTTGGCGCTGGTGTGCAGACAAGACAAGTATTTTCTACTCGCTTGTTTGATTCGATGCTTGTGGGACGGCATATATGAGATAGATAAATACATACCTGATTTGGGTTGGGATAGGAGATAAATTTTATCTGTCTGTATATAATCATATATGAAATATACAATAAAATTATTATCATTTCACTTCTAAACATAACAAAAGATTAGTTGATCGTATTTTAGAGCCCACAAATAATATTACATATTTTTTCTTAATATATCTTTGAATATATATTTTCACACTCTAATTATATCTCTAGGTTTAATAAATATATGTATTGGAGTGTGTTGTTGGTTTCCCTAGGACAGCCTTGAGCAAGGTGGCCCGACCGTGCTGATGCATGAGTGTGTTCGTTGCAAGCTTGTTAATTCTATTCTGGTGACCATTCTGGTTTAGCTCTTGAATGAAATATTTCGATATCGGTATACCATTTTAGGGTCTTATAAAATAATATAAATATATTTAAAATATATAGTAATATAATTAAATATAATATATTTAAATATGTTAATATCTCAAATATAGTATATAGCTTAATACAATATAATATATAGCTTAATATAAGTAATATGTAACACATATATCAGACAATTCAAAATAAAATTTTGACCTGGATAGCCGGTATGGGCCAATATGGGACCGGTATTAAAACTAAAATGGTACACAACTTAATATGTATTGGTTTGAGTGACGAAATGGTACATACCGACTATTCTAGCCAGTACTGGAATGAAATTGATAAGCTTGGTTTGTTGACAATCGACCTGCACATTACCTGATCCAGAAAAATCGGAAGGGAGGATGGGACTAGGGAGGGGATGGTTAGTTAGATCGTAGTAGTATAAATAGGCATGACATGATAAGCCGGTAAAAAATACCACGTCCTAATATCTGATGGGATAAGCATAGAGATGGATATGAATATCAAAATATCCAAATTATTCGTATTCATATTTGATAAATTGTAAATGTGAATATATTTGTATTCACATTCAAATTAAATATATATGATAAATGAAAATATTTGAATTCATTTAGCAAATATGGATACTGAAACAAATATCTAATTTTTTGTTGAATCCAGATATGCAAATAGATACATGTGCATCCATTTTATGCTTTCACACATGTCAGACTGTCAGGGACTCAGGTCGACATGACATCTCTATGTTAATATATGTGGTTTATTTACTCTTTATGGAATTACAAAATACTTGAGTTGGTGAGGAGTTTCTAGCAGTGCAAGATAGTAGGATGATTAAATCATCGTTTCTTTTTTACTTGCAAATAGTTAATTTGAATTTGAACAAATTCTTAAATTACTTGAGAAAATTGTTCAGTTTGTACAGTTCATGAACATGCAAGCAGTAGAGCATCAACTATGGATGTGCATAGTTTAGATGTTTAATATTATATTGTTGTTGCTCTAAATATACGTTGTTGAAGTGTGGAATGGAAAAAAATGATTGCCGCATATGTTTATGTTACGTGGCTAAAGTATAAATATTTGTTTGATTGATAATGATCAATTCACAAAATTTTGATTGATTATATTTGTGCTGCATGTTTGTATATACCATTCACAAAATTTTGGTTGATTGATCGAATATGATCAATTCTACCCAAAATCTAGATGAATTTCAGAATTCTCAGTGTTTAGAATATTCATTTTAAGTTGAACTTAGTAAACAACTAGATGCGAATTCAAATTCGAACTATCCGTTTTGTACTCGTATTTGAGAATATTCATATTCATACTTTAATCTAAAATAAAATATGGTAAATAGTACTATCTAGATTCAATTCAATGTATATCCGATCCGAATCCATCTCTAGATAAATCAAGTATGAGGTAAAAAAGTTTACACAAGCAGGGTAGGACTAGTGGGATAAGTCATGTGTAGGACACAAGTTTTACTCACGTGGGGTTAGGATTGGTAGGAAGATAGTGGGTGAAGGTTGGGAGACGTGTTGTTTAGGTAAATCACATAGGCGAGTTCTATATTATCTACTTCATCTATTTTAAAATATAAGTCATTCTGATTTTATCTAGATTTATATATAGATCAATAAATTGACATATATACAAAACATATACATTGATCTATAGATGAATCTAGATAAAATTAGAATGACTTATATTCTGAAACGGAGGAAGGCCAGAATCATTCTTTAAGACACTGGTACAATATTTGTGCTATGATATTGCTACCATAATATGTTATGGTCGATTGCTCATGGATGGGATAATGGTCAAAAGTCTTGGATAAATATGAGATTGCTCTCATCAACGTTGTCCTAAATTCCAAGAGACTCAATCAAGCTAAGGGCCTTCTACAATATCGCTTGAACAATAATATGAATAGTAACTTAGCCCCTTAAGGTTACAATCACTATTTTTATTATCTATAATTATTAGGATACCAATACCTTTCTAACTAATAATTATTTTTCTATCCTAATAACCAAACATATTAGGTCTCTTTTATGGTACAAATAGAATTAATCTCAGCCATTGGTTCAAAAAATAAGGTGATCTATTACCTCTTAGGAGGCAAGATATCGATTTCTTTTAATCGTGGTCATTAGATTAGTATGATCTATTACCTTCTAAGAGTTAAGATATCGATTTCTTTTAATCGTGACCGTTAGATTTATAAAATTGAATGATCCTTACTTATTAATTTGATGTATGTTAAAATTTGCCGCATATTATTTAGGTAATACATATTATTGCTGTGATAGGTAAAC
>ASSH01052411.1:0-16970 GCA_000418225.1 Zizania latifolia
TGCCACTGTCTATCCCGCCGCCGCCCCCTGCCTATTCCGCCGCGCCACACCATCCCGCCGAGGCCAATGCGCCCCTACGCCGAGGCGCCGCCGCCACTGCCGTGCGAGGTGCCACTGTGGACGAGAACGAGTAAGGCAATGTTTGCTCGCTTGCTCCAGTCAGGATGAATAGATGAATATGTATGCATGCATGCTTGCTTCAGTCTGGCTGGCAGAAATAACTCACATCACACCGATCGATCTATCAGCAACAAGTTGTATCTATGTTGTTTGCTGTCAGTAGATTTCGGTGAAACCGAAAACCAAAAAAACCGAACCGAATTATTTTGGTTTTAGTAATTCTAAGTAGCTGTTCGGTTTTCATTTTTTAAAAACCGAACAAACCGAATAAACCGATTGCCCACCCCTATGTGTCATCCTTTTCTTTTATACATCCATGTTTCCTTGCACTTGCCAATGAATTGAGATTTACACATCATAGCTGGGCCATTGGAGATAGGCAAGTGTTTGTTGTACTGGTGAAAAAGGGAATAAGGGATTATAGATTTCTTGCATTAAAATCTTGAAATCAATGCCATGTTTTTTCTGGCTCTACCTGTCTCGTCAGATTGTAATATCATCACTCATATGCATTTGTATAGATCATATATACATACTTACCCTCTTTGATTACTCTCAGGTGTTGAAGCATTGCCAGCTATGTTGCACAGGAATTACTCATTAATGCGAGAGCTAGATAAAAGTTTACAAGGTATGCAGAGTTTTGAATGCCATGTTTCTTTTCCATCCCCCAACTGAATTACTCTCTTTATACTAATCTTAGCATAAAGGGTGAGTGCAAATCTCAGATGCCTCCTAGAATATATGCACAATTCTGTGCTTGCATATGATGGTTCTGTTTTGGTTAAAAATTTATACGTACTGGGAGAAAGCCTGCTGTTTGGCTTCCTCTGGTTCCTGCTGTGCAAATTTCCTTTTAAAAAACAGACCCATGCAGTGATTATTAGTTTGTATTTTACTTGTTAGGATATCAGATAATTCTGCTATTGATAGCATTTAATGGTTGAACTGTCTGTCCAATACCTATCATCTTAACTTATTATTGAGCATAACATGTAATATTTTCCAGACCGAGGCAAGCTAGCTGTTTTTGTTGTTCCAATGAGTTTAAATGTGAACTGAATTTTATTTGCTGGACCGAAATGGCAATTATGTTAAACTAAGTTCTTCAGTTTTGTTCCTTGGAAATCAGCTCCCTTTTGTGCATCTGATCAGGTGTGCAAACAGAAAATGAGCAGCGCTGTCAGCAAGAAATAGAGGACATTAAGCATGGACTTGAATCTGGAAGTATTACATATGACCCAGCAAAAGTTAAATTTTCTGATGAAGCAATTGAGGAGCAGAAGCACTGTGTTAGAATTGCTGATGAGAAGGTGGCTTTAGCCACTCAGACTTATGACCTGGTAAAAGTCTCCTAGTTACTTGAATCATATGCATTAAACTCCGTTGTGCCACAAGCATGTCGTGTCCATTTTTATTTTTATTGGTTGGACGAGAATATGAATAAAATTGACTTTGACTCATGTCCTCTCTTTCAGTAAATATTATATGAATTTGTGGTATTAAAAATTGCCGCCGTCCAACTGAAAGAAAAGCTTGCCATATTTTATAATTTGTGATCTTATTACCTTATCTTCTATATAAGTAAAGCATGCATGCCATCTTAGCTGCAATAATGTTTTAGATCCAAAGTAACAGAACACACTGTTTTGATCAAATTTGTCAAGAAATTCACATTTTATAGTTTCTCTGTTGCTAGGTTCTGCTGTGTAAGCTTGCCACAAATGTTCCTGAATTGTGATTATGCGGGATTTTAGTTTTGCTGATTAAGGTACATGATATAGGTTGATGCTCATATCCAACAGCTAGATCAGTTTATGAGGAAACTTGAAGAACTTCGACAAGGTAAGGAAGTACTTGTTGTGTAACGGTGTGATTTCTTTTAAATTCAGTTGTTTATTTCTATTTTGCCTTTTGGTTATGTGTTCTTTTTGGTTGTTTACCACGAGTTTTGGTGAACAGAAAAGGAGGCAGCTGCAGCTGCTGCCGCCGCCTCTGCTGCTGCAAGTACAACTGTTGCTGCTACGGTAACAGCTAGTGCCGGAACCTCAGCTGCTGATAACACTCCAAAAAGTGGAAGATCTGGCGAAAGAGGCCGAGGGGGTCGAAAGAAGTATATTTCACATCTGATTTCTACGATTCACTAATATGCCAGCCATATATTTTCTTGCTGTTCTAAGCTGGCCAACTCTCATTTGTAGGACTGCTAAGGTGCCCACTGTCCAACCAGCCATAGATTTAGAATTGCCTGTGGATCCTAACGAGCCAACGTATTGCCACTGCAACCAAGTCAGTTATGGTGAGATGGTCGCATGCGACAATACTGATGTATGTGTCACTTTCCTTCTTTCCCCTATTACATACAGTCCAGTTCAAAGCATTCCATATGCATTCCCATGCTTTGTATGCTATGTTATTGAGTGACTCTGGTATCTATTTGGCAGTGCAAGATCGAGTGGTTTCACTTTGGATGTGTGGGTTTGAAAGAGCAGCCAAAGGGGAAGTGGTATTGCCCGAGTTGCATCGGATTCCAGAAGAAGCGAAAAGGCAAGTGAAATTTGATCGATCTTGCTAGGAGGTAGGCTGCTCTTGGTTATTGGTGATGAACTGATGATGGCTGCACGCCGCACCGTTGTGCCGACGTGGGTAGCATACCAGTAATGTTTGCACTGAGAGCTACTGCTGTAGCTTCAGTGATGATGTGCATGTTACTCCTATCATCCTATGTTACGGAGGAATGCTGTAGACATCTTTTAGGTGTTGTACCTGTGGTGTATCTTCATTGCCTTTTTTGGTGGTTGCGTAGGTTGGATTTGTAATTCCTTCCGTGTGGGCGTGATGCAATCTACAAATATATCTGTTTATAACTAGACAGAGAGTGAGGCCTAGGGCATGTTTGTGAGGGGAGATTTAGATTCTGAAAAACAATTGGTGAGTATCAGTTGGTGAGAATATGTAGAAATTAATATTTTTTTAGTTTTATATATTAGCTTATTTCTAGATTATAAGTTTTATAATTGTTGGAAAAATCTAATTGTTTAGGAGAGTTAAAGATTTTAAAAGTAGCTATACTCCTAGAAGTTCTTTAAACATGCCACACTCTATACTTCAGCTCTGCACCTTTTTTTTTGGCTTTGTCGCTTTACACATAGTATGCGAAGATGCAGCCAATATGTTGGCTGTCGATTCAGTTCAGCTTTTCAGGTACTGAGGCTTCGGGTATTTTCTGGCGGATTTCCCTTGCTTTTAAAAAACTTTTCTAGAGTGGCAGACTTACAGCAGCCAACTTCTGTTCTCTCGCCGGTAAGATTTCAGAGCTTCCTGCCCTAGTGTACCTGCCTCGCGTGTCCACAGCCCACTGACAGTTTGACATGTGCTATTGAGCTACAATGCTACTACAATAACTACATGCATGGACCATCCCGTGCAATGGCTTCGGCGTCCAAAGCCATGTGCTCCGTATACAGTAGACGCCCAATCCGTTTTGGACCTGGCTAAGCAAGGTCCAGGACCAGTAGCCACTAGCCACTAGCCAGTATGAGGCTAAGCCCAACCAGAACGCCGCAATGCATCGACCCTGCAAACTTGCCTACCTTGCAGTGTTCAGTCACAGCCAGGCCATGCTGTCGAACGGCAACGGCTGAAGTGCTGCAGGCAATAATGGCCCCCATCTCACCATCTGGCTTCCAAAGCTCGTGCATTTGCCTCTGCCATCTCTGTCTGGGGTAGAGAGGGGGACAAAAGGTGATCTCTCCCAGCGACTGGGTCACTCTGTGATAAAAAAAAAGATGGCTCTCTGCAGTCTGCATGCCATCACAGCACGGTAGAAGTCAGGAAAGTCCCAGTGGCAGCCGTCTCGGCACAGTTGCACAGAAGAAAAGGAAACCTGTCTCGCGGACGGGCCACGGACAAACGAAACGCCCCATGACGAGCAGAGCAGAGCAGCTAATTCAAAGTTTCAAACACCAGTTACATTGGTTCATCAGAGAAGCTTCAAGATGTTCTTTTTTCATGAATTCTCTGAACTTTGATGCCGTTCATGATTCATTCCACGGACTATCCTAGCGTCCTTTAACCAGACTGCACTCGATCCATCTTGGTAAGTTCGGTTTATCTCTGCAGTCCGGCAGCTGTGTATGGATTGAACACTTCCTAGGATTAATTGTAGCAATAGACTTTTGTAAACCAGGATTGTACTTAGGTCACAGGAGGATTTGAATGGGCTCCTGAACTTTCACGCTTCTAGTACAGCCGCATTGTATTTGCTCCCATGGTGTCTTGTTTCGGATCAGCAGCCTACCTCACCGGTCCTTGTCACATATACTCGATCGATCGACATGGATGCACTGCTTCCACTGTTCAGCTAACTAGCTAAGCTGCAACGACGCATTTAATCGCATTTTCATGCTTGAAAATTACAGTGCCATCAAACTTAACTACACTGCTATGCTTGAAAATTACAGTACCGTCAAACAGCAACCTAAACCCTGAATTCACATATCGGATGAGGGGCGTTTGAATGTTTTACACTTTTACGTTGGAAATAATCTTGACATAAGCGAAAAAAAAAACATGAAGTCATCTATGTTTTGAGATAAAATTAATGTTGGAATCTAGATGATTCCTAGAAGGTTCTAACATGACACGAATTCTACTAGGATTTTTATATAAAGTTAACATGTCCTATAAATGTTGAGATATAATCTATGTGTTTTGATATGGTGAAGTAGTGTGGAAAAGAGAAAAAAGAGACAGATATAATTTGGAATTTGTCTTATATTATTTATGTTCTTTATCACCAATTTAATTTATAAAGTCGGATATCCGAGCATGGAAAAAACGGTGTGTCGGATGTTGGGAAAATTTTCTAACATTTTACTCTGTTCGTTTTTTATCTTAATCCACCTCGTTATCGTTAATCCAACAACCGGGGCCCCCATCTCTTTCTCCCCTCCGCTACAATACAAAAGCTCAAGAACCCACGCACGCGCGCAGTCCGCGCACCCAACCCACGTCTCGCTCGCTCTTACCACCTCCCTCCCCCTCCAGCGCCGGTGGGGGCCCCCACGGTTGCCGGCGACCGGAAGCCTTCGCCTTCGCCGCCGCGGCCGTCGTCGTCCCCGCCACCGCGACATTCTCGGACTGGTACGTCCCCTCGCCCATTCTGTTTTCCTTGCGCCGCTGGTTCCTCCCTCCTTGCAACGCTTGATCCGGCTTTGTCGCGCCTTCTTCGCGGAGCTGTGCTGTTTGCGTGATTGCGTCCCTGGGTTGTGGTCTCTGACTCCTGGACGCTGAATTGGAGAATTGGCGCAAAGGAGAATGGATCTTACCACCTTGGCGCCCCCTTTTGTGCCCTTTTTTTGGCTTTCGATTGGACATCTTCACGGGGTAGGAGCAGAAAACACCAGCATGGCGTCTTCCTCTTTTGAATTCTCCATTATATCTCTTTAGCTTGTCCCATCCTCAATTCAGTGGGCGCTGGTTTTCAATCCGAGAGAAATCTCCATTTCTCCGGCCTTTCTCTGTGTCTCCTGGTTCTAAATGTCGCAGTTCTATCTTCCCTAACTTGCTTGTGCTGCTGTTTGTTTGTTTTTCTGCCCAGGCTCTAGCCATGATTTAGTGAAGGCAATTTTCATTCTTGCAGTTGTTTCCGTGGTGGTGGGTTGAGCGCCGGAGGCAGCTCTAGAGTTGCCACAAGAGATGTATGTTTATGCAACTGAACCAACTAACAAGCTAGCAATTGTTTTTCCTTCGAGTACTTTGCCTACATGATTGACTATGTGATGATTTTCTCGTTGCAAAAACAAAAGAATCTGCTGATGATTCTTCGGTTTGGAAGGTATGGGTCATCCTAATTATGGGTCTTCACCTCTCCTGGCAGGTTCTCCAGTGAGAGAAACTCAATCAGACCGGAAGGAGTATGCTGATCTCCAGACAGTAAGCTCAGATTTTTGCCGATTCATTTTACCAACTATTTTCTTGCCAAGAGTCAATTGCTTGGGATGTGCTGATCACTGTGTGATCCATGTTGGCAGCTTACTGGCAGCGTGTGGAGGAGCTCGTCAGATAGATCGTGTGGTAGTGGTGCGCCCATGAAAGTGCTGATAGCGCAGGAGATGGCGAAGGAGGGGGACACAAATCAGAAGACCACTAGTGTTGTAGCAAGGCTGATGGGTCTTGATGATGTGGCCCTTCCTCAGCTTGTTCAACATTCCAACATGAGGAGATTTCCTGATGGCCATTTGTCTTCCACATTGGCAAGGATTAACAGCCAAATGTCATTCGACAAGCACACAGGCTTTGTTGAAAATGTGGAATATAAGGATGTCTACGAAGTTGGATACCAGCCACAAAGTAGTGAACATCTGGGCAACGAATTCCCACAAAGAAGAAGACCGCATGAAGATCACGACAAGAAAAGAATGGATCTTGTCCGCCAGAAGTTCGTTGAAGCAAAACAGCTAGCATCACATGAGAATCTTCTCCAATCGAAGCAATTCAACGATGCTCTCGAGGTTCTGAATTCAAATAAAGACTTGTTTCTCAAATTTCTCGAAGAACCTAACTCGCTATTTGGGATGCAATCTGGTGAATTTCATTATGCACCAGCGTCACCTCAGATGAAGCGGATAACTGTGTTGAAGCCTACCAGATCATTGGAGATAAAGGGCGAAAAGGCAATTAAAAGGCATCAAGACCAGACAGTCAATGGAACTAGAGTAGAGAGAAGCAATATTCATAGAAAGCCTAATTCTTGTCATGCCAAAGCAGAAAGACCTCCGCAGCACACACGAATAGTGGTTTTAAAACCTAGCTTAGCTATTACTTCACTGGGGCATTTTCAGAAAAATGGTCATGATGACCTGGATGATTCTGAAGCTCCCGTTATATCAAGGCATTCGAGTGATGAGATAAATTGGTCATTACAGGATATGTGCCACCAACATGATGAATCTTTCCGGGGTTGCGTGCTGCCAAATATGTTCACCAAAGACAGGGTGCACTACGAGTATGCTGAAGAGGGTAGTAGCTTCAGTGACTCGGAGGTTGGAAGTCCAACATCACGACATTCTTGGGATTACATCTACCGGATTGGCAATCCTTACTTCGGCTCATCTTTAAGCCATGCTTCTTGTTCTCCTGAGTCACTTGTAACTAGGGAGGCTAACAAACATACCTCTGATAGGTGGCCAATTGTATCTTCTAACGAGGTTAGCCAAGAAAAGGTGTTAGTGCGAAGGAGCTTGAGCACACTCGGTGATTTGCTTGCCATGTCTGATATGAAGACAAAAGAGGATGCTGAACAAGTGGTCACTGGTACCAGCAATCAGTTGTGCAGCAATGAACCAAGACTTGTAGTACCATCTAAATGTTATATTGATGGAGAAAACAGGGAAAGTTCTCTCAAGAAAATTTCAAGGTCAAAATCTGTCCCAGTCTCATCAGCAGCCTTTGACAGCCTGCGGTTAGATGCTGGATGTTCAAATCCTCAAGATGAAGAGCCCACATCGCCAAAGGAGGAGATCAAACCTAAAAATGGCAAGTCATCTCTCAAGGGAAAGATTTCTAGTTTCTTCTTGAAACACAAGAAAGCAGGAAAAGATAAGCTTGCCCCATCCCCCTTGGGGGCTTTGGGTAGCAGAGTTCCATTGGCCAGTAATGAATCAATAGTTAACTCAGATGTATCACAGCCTGAATGTACTAGCTTACAAGATAATGTTGCTTCGGAAAATTTAGAGAAGCTTGGTATTGCACCTACAGTAGTTCCAGGCAATGAACCAAAAGCGACTTCTTCTTCATCTAAGGTAATTTTGTTTGTTTTGTTCATTTACTTACATGCATGAGCTTGCTTCAGATTGAAATATGTCTGATACGTATTAACTTGGATGGCTTTTCAGTCTCCGATTTCTCTTGAGAAAGCCCTCTTATTTGAGATCCGAAATTCCCACTTAGATCAGCCCAGCCCTACATCGGTTCTTGCCGCATCATTCGAGGAGCCCCCCAATTCATCCGAAAGTCCAATTGTCACTAAACAAGGTAAACCATTATGTGTTATGATTGCACTTCATGATTAAACACTGTTGGTATGACTATGAGCTGCTGTTGCCGACACAAAATTAGGCTGTAGCACAAATGATTTTGCTTAATCATTTGTTGGATAGGCCATAGTACTAGACTACTATTCACTCTATTATATATTATAAGTCATTTGACTTTTCTATAAATCAAAATTTCCTAACTTTAATTAGGTTTATAGAAAAATATACCAATAACAACATCAAATTAGTTTCATTAAATCCACCATAAAATGTATGTTAATAGGCTAATTATTAGATATTGTACTAATGTTAACATGTTTTTTAAAACTTGATCAAAGTTAGAGAAGTTTGATTAAATATAATATGAAATGATGAAACGGAGGGAGTTGTTACATCCCTCTCCAATAACTCTCAAAATTTATGTCTCGCTCGCAGAACCTCTATCTAGATCTCTTCCTATTGGATCAATTGCCCGGACTTTATCATGGGATGATTCTTCCCAAGAAGCTACACTGTGTTCATCCAAAGGAGATAGTCATGAACAAGAGCAGCACGAGTTCATTGAGAAGATTCTATCTTCTGCTGGCTTTGGTGACGAGAAGACCAGCGATATTTTCGTGCGGTGGCATACGCTTGATTTCCCTCTAGGCACAGCCTTGTATGACCAGTTCTTGGAACGCAAGGTGGAGGATGCCAAGGGCAGAGAGAGGCGGTCAAACCAGAAGCTCCTCATCGATTCTGTCAGTGCTGCCCTACTCGACATCGGCCAAAGCAAGCTCTGGGGCGCATACCCTTGCACTGAACCACAGAGAGTTGCCACAGGTGACGTGCTGGTCGTCGATGAGGTTTGGAGGTTGGTGAAAGGCTGGCTCTCCGACGACGACGGCGAGGAACACATGGTCAATGCGATGGACAACGTGGGCCTAGCGGCTGATTGGGTTGTCGGCAGGGAGATTCAAGGCAGAGC
This sequence comes from Zizania latifolia, assembly GCA_000418225.1. Lineage (NCBI taxonomy): Eukaryota > Viridiplantae > Streptophyta > Magnoliopsida > Poales > Poaceae > Zizania > Zizania latifolia. Next base: position 9,127 of record ASSH01052411.1, read on the forward strand.
ATGGCCCGAAACACGGCGGTTGGAGGTGGATGAAATCAGCAAGGAGATATGTGGGGAGGTCATGGCCGAGTTGGTTGGGGAGGCATTTTCAGGGCTTGCTTGATGTGTGCCATTGATGCTGTATTTTATTTTCCTTGCCTGTGGCGTCCACCTATGGCTTTTATTTCCAATCTGGTGGAGACCGAGGCTCATGTGCACTCTGCTGGCAAATAAATTCTGTGGAAGTGAGCTTCATAGTCCTTTCCGTGCACTCTCCAGATGCTCTTCATATGTGTATATTGCCATCATAACTGCTCTGTATGCTCAACATGTTCCCACTCTCCCTCTCTGTGACTCTGTTACATGTCATCTCCATTGATACATTCTACAGTAACAATGTTTTGTGAATCGATACAGCTGCATTCCAAAAATCTTTTGCCCACATGCTTGTTCTTTTCTGTATGATGATGAGGTGACAAAATGGAGGTCAAAGCTGGAGACTTTATAAGAAGTGTGCAGCCTTTGTGGTAAACTGCATTTTCCCGGACTTCTCCACTGTTTATAACTCCCAAGCAATATTGTAGTAAGTGATAAGAGTGTGGCCATGTGCATCCTTCATTGAGCGCCTACAACAGTCCAATGCATCACCTTTCCTTCCACTTTGTTTACTGATTATTTTGTCATCCTCTCTGCCTTCTACTCATTTGTTAAACTTGCAGACAGGCAACCTGCAGGGCTGCATTCAGGAGGTTGATTATAAATGACTAAATGAGCAGGTTGGCAACAAAGTCCATTGACATTCCTGGGGAATAACAGCCTTTTTTGCTGATGCGATGAGTATCCTTTCATTCTTTTATGGATCCCATGGCTAACTTCGTAGATGTGCTTTTATAATACTTTGGCCCTTGCTTAGCAGTTGTATCTTTTAGGATATTGTTTCTTCCAAGCATTGTGACTGGTGTGCCAGCTCGGTGGTACTGCTTGCTGTGGTCCCTTGAAATGAATTGTACTGTTCTGTCGTGGGCTGGTCGCTGGACCTCGCGGTCCATGAACACAGAGCTCCCGGTGCCCGTTACCGGTCAAATTTCTGAATCTTTTAGGTGCAGTTGCAACAAGCCAGAAACTAACCATGGGGCTGCTTCATGACCTGGAAGCAACTCAGAAGTCAGCGAAAAATTGAATTTTAGAACTTAATTTTATAATTGAATTTAAGTTTTTTTTTTTGTCAAATTTTGGCAGTTTTAACATTAGAACCATTATAAATATAAAAGTTTTATAAAATTGTGTAAAGATACCGGCAATTTATTTTCTAACTGAGCACGAGGAATAACCAGGCGGGTCCATGCCAAAGAAGCATTCATGATTAGCAGTAAATTATCTATGTACTGTCCTTTATAGGTTTTGTCCATTACTGGCAAAATAATTGCAGAAAAAAACTGAAAAGTCCCCTTGGCTGGTCATTTTCACTGTCACTTGCTCTGATCAGAAGTCACCTGGCTAATTGGATTCTACTCTGCTTGCTCTGTTGGATGCTTACCTGGCCTGTTCTCTTCGGTAACAACAGTGCTTGCTGTTAAATATTTTCCTCCTACTATATTACACTAGAGTTAGGTAAGTAAATAGTCTGTCTGGAAAACAAAGTATTCATGCCCTGCTGATAATGAATCACTTTGCAACTATCACTGGATTAGTTACTGATTTTGCTCCAGATATCATCCAGTCCTCGTTGGCCATCTCTTCTGGCACGGCAATCAAACAGAAACATGGTGTGCACAAGCTTTGACGTGTTCGCGGATTACATGATTGTCCGTGTGAATTGTGTTTTCGGTTGGATCATGCTACTCGCGTGAAAGCAACAGCAAGGAGAAATAAACCCTGCTACGCCAGGTACTGTACATCCCAGTTCTTGCCGTACTATTTCGAATGAATTACTATCTGTGGGGGAATCAAACACCGGTCTATAAGATTAATGTATTCATAGTTATTCGCGTGATTGTTTCTCAAGGTATATTTATAAAGCAATATTTTAAAGATTTGATAATATATATAATCATATAGATTATTGAATCTTATAGGATATTTAAGTTATCTCGACTATTTTAACTGACTCGGTAAACATATATAATGTGAAATCAGAATGCCTCCAAAGACATCCAATCTGATATAGCAATCTCATATAGTCAAGCTTAGATACAGGTCATCCAATCACTGATCTAGTAATCAGATTCGTTATCTCATACATGGCGTTTGCTCGAGACATAATCTTGCTATCTATGGTATTATTCTATTCGGAGAGGACTAAACTTGTATAAATTTTATGTATCATCTCCTTTAAGAAAGGTAAACAACCACATTCTATTTACTCGCTCGTCATGGTCGAAATTGCCCAATGTGATGAATGGACATAAGAATTTCCAGTTTTTCACCGGTCGGTTCAGCTACTGAATATCTTGTAGTAATTTACATTATCTCGCCAATGTATTTCGTCGGTTCAGCTACTGAATAACATGTACTAATTTACTAAATTATCTCGCCGCTGTATTTCGTCGGTCACCACCTTGGCCAGAAGGCCAGAACTGAAGAATCTTTTCACGCCCTTGTCGACAAAACGGCACGATGATTTCAGGTCGTTCTCGCTCGCCGGCTGCTCCTTCGACGGCAACGTCTCCCCCGGCGTTTGTCCCATCCTTTGTTCTCTCCTGTATGCCGTTGAAGGATCCACGTCGCGTTTTTGTCGACAGCGTGCGCTGTTTTTTTGTTTTTTCTCGATGCAGGTCGTCGTGTACATGGCTGGCTCGCTTTCTCCATCTCATCGTCGTCGGGGGCTTCTGCGTGATCTGATCCGTAAAACCGAGTGAAAACAGTTGGTCTCGAAACACGCTCGATTCGTCAGAATTGGCAGCTTCTTCTTGTCTTCTCGGACAGGAGATTGGTTAGTTGCCGCCTTGCAGCTGCCTGTAGATTTCAAGTCTACTAATCAACTGGGATAAACCTAAAATCACCTCCTAATGTAGAAATGTTTTACGGGTATGGACCATTAATTATTTGAAGCCATGTTTCTCTATTGGTTAAGGGCGGCCACACGTTCTCCCTACATCGCCTACGTTTAGGTGTTTCACGGTCGGCCTCCCATTTTAATCTGGTATTAAGACAGATCAGATTAGGGGCCATCCCCAAAATAAGTAGATATTAGGTGGTGCTGATTATTTCACTAGTGAAAAAAGGAAGTTGATCCTGTCAGGCGTAAAGTGGGTGCACGATCATCTGTCCGTTTCAATTTCAAGAGATCGATTTCCCAATATCGCTGAAAACAAAAAAAAGGACTAATCCTTGTCATTTTATTTGCTCTCGATCTAGTGCCTATCTGGCGCCTGCATATCGTCAAAGCTTCAAACTCAACCATTTCTCCGGCCTGTCCTTAACCGTCTGCACGTGATCTGTGGCACACCGCACGCAGGACCTGTAGAGCCAGCATCGGTTTGCTAGCTAGCAATCGTCATACACATCATGGCAAGAAGCCCTGAATCTGCTTGCAGTTGCAGGTACGTACGTAGACACTCACACATTAGGTCCTTGCACGGCAACGCTGCGCGCATGCATGGCACGGCGGTGAAGCATCAGCAGTCACATCCATGCAGGCACGCAGCTCTGCTACTTGTGCCTGCTGACTGGGACTGGACCGGTGCCGGTGGTGCAGTGCATGGTGTGGACCGGCCGCCGGAATCACTGCGCATCAACGGGGTACAAGACGAGGACGCTGCGACAGGGGAGGCTTAATGCTGGCATCTTATTGGTTTCAGCTGCATTCAAAGACGAGAGCGAAAGTGTCTGATATTCCGAGATCTAAGATTGTTTCAACCGGACAAATATAGTTTGAAGAAATATTAGATTTGAAGCTGTGATATGCTAACATATTTAATTAAGCTATTTTATTTTTTCTATTAAAAACAAAAACTTAAACTATTTTATTTTATAAACTTCAGATTAAGCTAGAGCTGTAGTGAAAGTGGTTTTTCAGGCATACGTTGGCTCAGAGCATCAGACGTTGCACCAGAGAGTCTAAGAAGTCTGAACCCTGAAGATATGAGCACCATCTCTAAATGAAAGCTGTACATCCATGATCGTTGATCGATGATGCCACCAATTGCAAGTCGAGAGAACCAAGCTCTTTCAAATTGCCCAAAGTTGGCCTGAATACGATTTACACTTGAATCAATTTTATCAATCCAAAGTTCCAAACAAGACGGGCCAAGTGCTGAGCTAACATGGGCTCGGATGCAAACTAGGCCCAACAACCCGGCCCGTTTAATGCGTGGAACCATCATTATTCGGTAAAAAAAACATTTCATGATTTGTCACTCCAAAATTGTCTTCAATTACTTTCACATTGACTCACAGTTATAGACTGAGATAGCTCTATAAAGTATCTACAAAAGTAATAAATAATCAAACAACTATAATTTTATAATAATCAAATCATAAAATCTCATCCAACAAACTTCTAATATCTTATGCACTGTATTTTAGTCTCATTTCTCTACTGTATTACAGACATATAAGACTAGTGTAGATAGATAATGTGATCCCCTCTCTAAAAATAGGAAATATGTAAATATAGTTGAAGATATATATAAATCAGAAATCAGATAGTAGAAAATTTACTATATAGACATTTTATAAAATTATATTAGACATATGTCGTAAATGCTGTAACGCCGGCCTCTTTTACTTCACTTCGAGTACACTTCACGTCTTGTTCACCTCTCCCCTTGGCCCCACCGTCCCACCCCCACGGCCTCGTCCCCATTACGAGTAGGTGGGTGCATCTCCCTCCTCGCACGAACTTGTCTCCGTCTCCACCACCTCGCTCCCGCTCCCAAACCGCCCCGCCGCTGCTGCCGCCTCGCCTCACCGGCGACGGCTAGATGGCCATCCCCGTAGAGGAGGCCATCGCCGCCCTCTCCACCTTCTCCCTCGAGGTAAGCCGCGCTCGTCCTCGCCCTCCCTTGCTGCGTCGGTTTTCCAGTTCTGGCCCGATCTGCTCGGCCGCGGATACTATACGCGGAATGCGGGGTTCGCGTGAGCCCTCTGCGCCGTGGGGACTTCACATTACCGCTCTGCTCGAATGGCGCCGCGAATTGGCGCGGGTTAGCGAGTGTTCGTTTGTCTCCTCGTGTTCAAAGTTAAGACGCTAGGAGGATTGCGAATCTAGGGTTTTGGGTGTAGGTTTGGATTTTCGCTGTTCCGAGTTGAGTTCTGTAGGATTGCCACTGGTCGCTCACCTGAACTCGGGTGGTTAAGGCAATGGATTCAGTTTTTAGTTGATTTTTGCCCCAGCTTAAACCCCAGGAAGAGTATAGAGATGTGCGACTTTGCAAAGTGTGCTGTTAGACTTTACTTACTTCCATCATGCTGAATAGGTTTTGATCAGTGGTTCTCTGCGGTTGGGTAGACTTCAAATTTGGCTAGATCTGTTTCATTTCGAGCCTAGTTGAAATGCTGAACGTGGAAGTATTGCTTCCAATGCACCGTGTGTTATAAATGTAAAAGGATGTTGTCAAGCTCATTGTCAAATGTCAACCATAACTACTACTAAATTCCGTGTTTTGATTTTGCATGTAGGAAAGTATGGAACCTTAGGATTTCAGTGCCTTCATTTGTCTTATGGAGAAGTTTTAGTTTGATGTTTCTTTGGAACGGGTGTGGACTGGATATAACCATGCTTGCTTCTTGTTCTAGTTTGGTTACCACATTTTACCTTATGAAAAACACCCTCAGTTAGAATGCTATAGAGCATAGCTATTCAATTCGTGCGGGTGGGAACTTGTCATTGATGGGTTTGAATATCAGGTCCTTGCATGATTGCGATCTCTTGTGTTGTATTTGCCCCCTTTCTGCTTGATCCTGAGTTTTCATATTTCAGGATGAGCAACCGGATGTGCAGGGCTTGGCTGTGCTCCTATCCAGTGAAAGATACGCAACTAATAGTCCTATTGGTATGCAGCACGAAGATGACTTTCGTGTTATTGGCACTTTCAAGTGCATTTTTCTCACAATTGTTTTGCTGATGCCTGATGGCAACACCATGAAAATTTGGAAACATCCACCATGTTATGAAGTCTTGATTGATTTCCTCATTTTGCTACTCTTAGAAACCAACTATACTATCCAAACAGTAGTTTCAGTCTTTTAATTAATATTGAGTTCTGACAGTTGTTTTTGTCATCTGATATCTGCACTTCCATGTTCAGAATACAGTGATGTTGCTGCTTATCGTCTGTCATTGGGAGAAGATACAAAAGCGATCAACCAGCTGGTTCGTAATTACATATTTATGATTGCATTGTGCATTCTCATTGCTTCTCGACCCCCCTTTTTCATGGCTTTAAATGCAAGATAATTACATTATTTCTTCCATTGTTTTTGTGGATGAAAATTGAAAAATGACCTGCAGAATGGACTGATTCAAGAGGGAAAGGAAATGGCTTCTTTGCTGTACACATATCGTAGCTGTGTTAAAGCACTACCTCAGGTTAGCTTCAGCTAACTATGTACATTCATTTGATTTCCATCCAAGTAATTGTTGCGTTATTCCACAAATATAAAACATTTGACAATTCACGAGTTGTTGGGAGATCTGCTACTGTTAGTAACAGCGAACATAACCTTATTTTTCAACATTTATTTTTTGCTGTCATTCTGTCTCCCAGTACAAGTCTTTTTTTTTTAATTTGTTAAGTTAATGTGCTAGCACACAACTACTCTCTCTTCCCACTTTCTGTGTGTCAATCCTGATCTGGATGTAGTTTAGCATGTTGATTTAATCATATCCTTTCTGAGGTGGTTCTGCTTGAGTTGAATAGTTTGCTGAAGTATCATGTTGTGGACTTTGGAACTAGAATATTCTCTCTTTCTAATATAGAGTACCATTTACTTACATGTTGAGTTTTTTCTCTAATTTTAATATCAAATGGATCTTATTGTACATAATTCTCCAAGTTATGCGCAAATTCTACACCATGAAGCACATAATTCCCTACTGTGATCTTGAATATCATAGATTGTAGAACCTTGAATGCAGCTGCCTGATTCGATGAAGCATAACCAAGCAGACTTATACCTTGAAACATATCAAGTTCTTGACTTGGAGATGAGCCGCTTACGTGAAATCCATAGATGGCAAGCATCTGCTGCTTCTAAGGTAAGGCCTCTGCTGTGTTTCAGTTACTTTACAATACATGTCTCTTCTATAGGTCATGGCGTCATGCCATATCTGTTTCCAGAAGCAACTTCAATTTTTTTGTGGTTAGCCATTTGTATATCTTATGTTAATGAATGGTAAATGAGTAGGGCCTGTCCAAAGACCTTTGCAACTTCCTTGAGGTCTGAGGTAAATAATTTCTGATTGATTCCACATAATGACCATGCGTTCACATGGTGATATCTGCGGTAGGTGCCCATTTGCTATGTCATTTCTAGACTTAACTATCAATGAAGTTTGGTTTGGACCTGCATCGAACCTCTTATGCATGCTTACAGCTTAAATTGTAGTCACGTTTACTCCAACACATGACATCATGATAATATACAGCCCTAAGTGCAATGTGAGCTTGAAAAAAACTATGCAAAGTGAGAAACATATTTCACTGAAACAGGAACCAAAACTTGCTATTTTTTGAAATTCCCAAGACCTCAGGAATCAATGCCTTTACTTAAATACTAATGACATTGTAATTGACTGGGAAGCTGATTATATTTGTCTTGTCATACGCTTAAATTAAATGCACTAGATACCTGAGTTGAGAAACAATCTGGCTGTGCTTTTCTAAAGAAATCACAAACTAGCAAGAAAGACCTAGTTGAAG
>KE371981.1:6288-16991 GCA_000418225.1 Zizania latifolia
GGCTTGAAGACATGGTCAAGAAGAAAGGATGAAAGTGGAAAGGCTTGAGGCTCGAGCAAGGGTTGCAATGGCGACGTGGAGGGGGACGACGCCGGGCACCGACGCTTTATAGCCCCCTCCATGAACTGGCGCCTGGCCTCCTCCCGGCCGTCGGTTCACACTCCTAGGCCACTGACCGGTGGCCCCGGCCGGCAGGCGGGCCGGGGACGGAAGCCCAAGCGCCCCGTTGGTTCACTTCCTTTAGGTCACTGACAGGTGGCCCCGTAACCGGCGGTGCGCATCGGGGGCAGGAGTCCAAGCATCCCGTCCCCTTTACCGAGCCCACTCCTTGACCGTGTCAGGGAGTGGTGGGCCCCACACGTCTTGCTCTCTCTCTCTCTCGCACGCGCGCTTACATCATGGTGGGCCCTGTGTAGCAACGGGCAGTTTCCAAAAAGGAAGCGGAGGCCAGTTCAGCTCCCTTCGGGCACCCCTCCGTCTGTTCGAACAGTTTGGTGAGCGGGCAGCGTGACCCTGCTTCGCCCTGCCCCCGCGAGGGGCTATGTTGGAGAGCAGGGGCTCCTCCGAAGGGTAGGCACGTCCCGAAAGTGAGCCATTCCTAAAGGACCTTTCCCCGAAGCCAAAGGCCAGGAGCCGGATGCCTCCGAAGGATAAGTGCACCCCAAAGGGGAGCCCTCCCCAAAGGCCCCTCCTTCAGGGCTTGGAGGCTTCTGTGTCGTGAGCAAAGGGCATGGTGCCGCCCCTCGGCACCACGAGGAGCCCAAAGCTTCCACTAGGGCAACCTCCGGAGGTCAGGAACTCCGAGCCAGCCTCTAGGGTACGGGCCGAGGGGCCCTTAGGATCCGAAGGTGGGCCCCCGTCTCTCCGAAGGCTGGCTCCCTCAGATGGTGTCCTTGGGGAATAGACCGTCCCTGTCTGCCGCCCTCGTGTGGGCAGTCCAAAAGAGGAGAGAAGGTCTCTAGCTAGGGTACAGAGACCTGCGGTCCTCACCTGCCCCTCTGCCCCAAGGTATAGGGCAGGTGGGGACTGTCCCCACAGGCTCTACCAACCCGCCTGGCGCACATCAGGCAGGCAGTTGGGCTGCCAACTCCCTGACCGTGTCAGGGAGTCTGTGGGCCCCTCCCCTAAGCCTTCCAGAGATCATGGAGGCTAATCCCAGATTGATGTAGATAGTAGGGCCCGCTTGTCAGTGAGAAACGTACCTGTACCCCCGCAAGGGCACTATTGTAACTTCCTGTTGGCCACGAGCCTATATAAACTAATGCCTTGCCATGCAAGGGCAGGTTTTTTTGGAGGGGGGAACCAATTCCACTCTTCTTCTCACACTTCCACTCTCCTTCACGGTTGGAACATACTTTGTCCCAACAAAAACAATCTTTGAGCATGGTCGGCCAAAAATAACCTATTCGCCACAATAACTATTTTATTTTATGGGCCGATTGATGGGTTCTGCAAACTCCTTCATCCACTTCACACATCATGACTTTTGCATCTTCTAAGTTCAAGCATTTTAACAGTATCCCATCAATCGTCTGATAATATAACTCTTCGTCTAGCAATACATACTTTAGCACTCTATAGCGGAGCTTTCTTCTTATTATTTCAGCCATCCAATCTTCAGCATCGATATTGGCTATCTCCGCCTCGATAAGCTTATCCATCGGCCGATATCCTAATGTGGCTTGTGCTAAGTCATTAGCTTCTAAGTTTTGATTTCTAGATACGTGCGTTAGTGACACTGTCTTGAAGGTCTTGGTATTTTTCAAAATAGGCCCTTAAATTTTCATCCTTACAATCATATTCTCCAGAGAGCTGCCTAATCACTAGCAGGGAATCTCCCATAATTTCAATGGCATCGGCTTCTATTTTAGATAATAGATTTAGCCCCTTGAGGACCGCTTCGTATTCTGCTTGATTATTAGTGTAATAAGGCTTGATTGTAAAAGCAAATTCGAAGCTTGCCCCTCGAGATGATATGATTACCAGCCCGATGCCACACCCATGTCTACATACAGATCCATCGAAGAAGAGAGTCCATGGTATCGGCTCCACATAGTCTGTAGTTTGTCTCTATGTTGAAAATTAAAATCAGTGATGGCTTGACCTTTAACTGCCTTGGCCGATTCATATTGTAAGTCAAATTCTGATAATGCAAATATCCATTTGCTAATCATTCCCTTTAAAATTGGAGCCGATAACATGTACTTGATGACATCGGCCTTACACACAACCGTGCATTGTGTCGATAACATATAATGCCTCAACTTGATACACGAAAAATAGAGACATAGGCATAGCTTCTCAACTGCGGGATACCTTGTTTCGATGTCTACTATGCATCTACTCAGATAGAATAGGATGCACTCTTTTCAATCAAATTCTTAGATCAACACCGATCCGATGCTCATGTCATCAGCTGATAAATACAAATTATATGGCTTGCCAGGCTGAGGTGGAATTAAAATTGGGGGAGAGCTTAAATATTCCTTGATCTTGTCAAATGCTTTTTGATGTTTATCAGTCCAAACAAACTCCCGATCTTCTTTCACCCCCAGCAAAGGTGTGAATCATTCCAATCGGCCAAACAGATTTGATATGAATCGCTAAACAAAGTTAATTTTGCCGATCAAAGATTACAACTCCATTTTATTTTTCGACAGTACCATTTTCTTGATAGCTTGAATAATATTCTGGCTTACCTCAATGCCCCTTTCATGGACCATAAACCCCAAGAACTTTCATGCCGATACATCGAAAGCACACTTCTTCAGATTCATGTGGAGACCATACTTCTTTGCTCTTTCCAAAACCTTCCTTAAATCGGCTAAATGGCCTTCGTTGTCTTGTGACTTTACCACTACATCATTGATATAAATTTCTACCAATGAGCCGATAAGATCATGGAATATATAATTCATTGCTCTCTGATACGTTGCTCCAGCATTTTTTAGCCCAAAAGTCATGATGACCCATTCAAATAAGCCGATGGCGCCAGGGCATCGAAAAGCGGTCTTTGGAATATCTTGTTCTGCTATGAATATTTGGTTATATATGGCATTTTTGTCCACGAAGCTAATAATCTTGTGTCCTGATGCTGTATTGACTAACAAATCTGCGATCGGCATTGGGTATTCATCTTTTGGAGTGGCCTTATTTAGATCTCTGAAATCAACGCATATCCTTAATTGCCCATTTTTCTTTCATACCCAAACTATATTTGATACCCACTCAGCGTATCAGCATGGCCTTATGAAATTTGCATTATAAAGTCTTGTAATTTTGGCTTTTATATCTGGATGGATCTTTGGCTTAAACCTCCTCTGACTCTGCTTCACAAGCCAAAATCCTGACTTTATAGGGAGCCGATGTTCCACAATCAATCGGCTAAGCTTAGACATCTCATGATATTCCCATGCAATACAATCTCGAAACTCTTTTAATAAAGTAATTAGTATTTCTATTACAGAAGAAGGTAATTTGCCACTAATATACATTGGCCTTGGCCTATCTCCTCGTCCGATGTCGACCTCTTCTAATTTATCGGCCGATGTAAACCCTTTCCCTAGCTTTCCTTCTTCATCATTTATTTCTCAAGTCACAGATCCTAGTCTAATATCATCTCGCTTATCAGTTAGAGACCAAGATCTGACACCCTTACAAAAATCCCCTTCCCAAACGTGTTCGGAAAGGCAATCCATTTTCTCAAAATCGAGCGAATTAGCTATTAATATAGTAACCGATCTATTGGCTTGAATAACCTCAACCTGATTGCCTTGCTACTACATTAAACTTTGATGCATGGTAGAGAGAACATAACAATTGGCATGAATCCAATCCCTCCCAAGTAAGAGGTTATACGAACCCTTTTCATCTATCACAAAAAAATGTGGGTGACAGTGTCTTACTTCTGACCATGAGCTCAACGTTCAGGACTCCTTTGGCGTCTGAAGAATTACCACCAAAGTCCTTTAACACCATGTTTGTTTTTACCAAATCTTCATTTGCCTTCCCTAGCTTGCGGAATGTTGAATATGGCATCAGATTAACAACGGCTCCTCCATTGACTAGCATCTTACCCATCGGCTTTCCATCAACATTCCCCTTAATATACAAGGGCCTTAGATGCCGATGCTCATCATCTTCTGGCTTCTCAAAGACCGCTGACTGTGGCTGCAAAAGTTGCTAAGTGACTGATCCTTCAACATCTTCATCATTCAACAGTGGTGCTTTATATTCTGCCAATAAAATAAAAATCATATTCATCTCCATCGGTTGTTCCTCTTCATCAGCTTTCTTCTTTGGACGCCATTCTTTTCTAGGCCGATGTCTATTTTGCCAATACTCTTCATACTCTTCTACCAACTGCTCCTGATGCCTTTGTCTTTGCAGCGTCCTCTTCTGACTCTAGGTCAACCCTTCTCGACACCATCAAGGCTTCTAAACAAGAATTTTGTTGCCTTGCCATCTTGAGGAGCCATGGTGAAGACCGTGGGCCTCATGGCTCCCAGATGATGAGTAATTGTCAACGAGAAGATGAAGGTGGAAGACCTCCGACGGGAGGCAGAGGACTCACCGTGGTGTTGCTCGCATGTGACTCAGGTACACAGACGTACGGTCGTCGGACTGAGGAGTCAAGATCGTGACGGTCCAATCCGGGTACATGGAGCGAAGGCGGCGAGCGAGGATGACTTGCCGTGGTGTTGCCCGTGTGTGACTCAGGTACACGGATGGTCAATCGTCGGACAGAGGGGTCACGAGTTCGAGCCAGTCCAATCCGGGTACACGGTGCAAAGGCGGCAAGCGGATGACCTGCCGTGGCGTTGGTCGGTGCGACTTAGGTACACGGATGGCCGATTGCCGGGCTGAGGAGCCGCGGGGTCGAGTCGGTCTAATCTGGGTGCACGGCGCAAGGGCAGCAGGCGCTTTGGCGGTTTTGGCGTAAAACCGTCACCTACCGAAAGGAGAAACGGAAACAGCGGAAAAATTCTAGCGGTGTCGTGTGCGTCAAGTTTTGTCCGGCGCCGAATAAACAATATTCGGAGATGTTTTCCATTTTTGCCCCTTGGGCATGTGTGTGTGTGTGATGAAACCCTAGGGGTAGAAGGGTCTTTTCCTTTACCACCTAGGGCTATAAATATGTGTGTCATGCACCATGGAACACTTGAGCAATTTGAATTAAAGAAAAAAATCTGAAAATTGTCTCCGTACCCTTTTCTTCCTCCTCAAGCCTTCTCCTACCTCCTCCCACCTCTCTCTCTCTTTCACCAGCAAACTCCTCCCTCCTCCCTCTAGCCCTAGCCGCCGGCTACTGTTCCCTTGCAGCCGCCGGCCGCCACTTCCACCTCCACTCCGGCGCATCCCCGGCACGGCCTTCTTCCTCCCTGCTTCAGCAAGGCGCGGCGCAGTGTAGGGACCGCGCGCGCGTGGCATGGGAGGAGCGGCGGCATAGGAGGCGTGCGGGAGGCGTGGCACGGTGCAGCACGCGCAAGGGCAGGCGGCGCGCCAAGGCGACGCGCGTGCATAGGAGGAGTCACGGACGCGCAGGCGGCGAGGCAGACACCAGCGCGAGGCAGCGCATGGCTCAGAGACGCACGGGAGGAGCACAGAGCACGGGCACGTGTAGACTGCGCGAGCTAAGAACGCGTGGCGCGGCGTTGGCATGCCAGCGTGGCGGGCACGCGCGCGACGTGGCCAGAACATGACGTGGACGTGGCGACCACGGCCAGAACGCGTCCAGAGCGCGGCAACTGCGTCAATGGAGAGCCGACGAAAGGAACACCTTCGCCAAGCACGGGAACGTCTTCACCAACGACGGGAACGCCTTTGCCAAGCTCAGGAACGTCGATGACACGCACAGGAACGCGACGAACAGAGATTCATTTTATCTTTCGCTCATCCCTAATTCTCTCGCACTTCATGTGTTCGATTTAATGCCTACATACACTTGATTTTGGACTGCATGGTATGTGTTTGATGAAATGTCTATGTGACCACGTTGTGATGCATGCCAAGTGTTTATGTGATTGTTTGAGAGGATCCGGAACGTGTTTTGTATGTTTGATGAAATGACACCGTGTTCGCTCACCAAGTGTTCGGTCTTTTGCATTTGAGTGTTGCGAGCGTATATTTTTCTATAGAACGCTCGTCACACTAGTTGATGTATTTTGGTAGACCGATTTACACTTGTCTGTACATGCGGTGTTTCTTTTCAGCGTTCATCTTTTCGAGGATTGTATCGACTTGCTTTGAAGAGTGAACATCATTAGCACGGCCGTGCGTCGAGTCTTATCAACTCACTCGCAAGTCCGATACAGGAGATTGAAATTGGTCGACAAGTGTGCGATCATTTGCATCGGAGTACTTCAGGCGTATCTTTTTCTATAGAACGCTCGTTGGACTAGTAGGTGCATTTTGGTTGGTCGGATTACACTTGTATCTTGGTGAAGCGATTTTTTTTAAGTGTCGTCGTTCGGAGGAGACCATATCAACTTGCTTTGAAGAGTGGATATTTTAGCACAGCCTTGCGCTGAGTCTTCCAAAGCCACTCGCAAGTTTGATATCGGTAATTGAGGAGAGTTGAGTATTTTGAGTGTTCATCTATTGGAGAGGACCATATCACCTTGCTTTGGAAGTGGACCATTTTAGCATAGTCGTGCACTGAGCTTTATCGAGGTCACTTGCAAGCGTGATACCTGAGGTCGAGGAGATTTGCTTCTCTTGGGGTTTTGTCTTTTGGAGGAGACCGAATCAAATTGCTTTACGAGTGGACATCCTTAGCACAGCTTTGAGCTGAGTCTTCCAAAGTCACTCGCAAGGTTGATACCGGTCGTTGAGAAGGATTTTATTTTACCAGCTGAAGATTTTTATTTTGTGCCCATTCATCCCCCCCCTCTGGTCGCTAGTTTCGATCCAACAAGTGGTATCAGAGCCTGGTTAGGGTTTTCCATACCTTGACTGGTTCGAAACCCATCATTGAGCGACCATGACGTCTATGGGGAAAGTCTCGTCCTTGGAAGCCTACGACTACACGTATTGGAAGACTCGCATGCGAGCATATCTACTTAGCCATGCCTTGGACATTTGGGACATGTGTGTTCACCCTAGTTTTTCTGTTCGTCCTCCTGCTGAGCGCAACACCCCAGTTGTTGTTGCATAGCATGAGAACAATAACAAGGATGTGAACATTCTTTTCTCTGGATTGGGTCCTGTTGAGTTTGAGAGAGTGAGCCATCTCGACACAGCTCGTGAGATCTGGGCGACCCTCCAGGCACACCATGAGGGCACCACTCAGGTCAAGACTCGCCTCTATCAGACCTACCGGCGTGAATACGAGAATTTCACACAGAAGCCGGGAGAGTGTGTTGAGGAGCTGTTTGGTTATTTTCAATCGATCATCAACAAGCTCCGGACCAACAAGGCTGAATCTGATCAGCTGGTGACAGACCACGAACACGCTCTCAAGGTTCTTCATACCTTAGATCCTAAGGTCTGGGAGATCAAGGTATCCTCCATTGTTGAAAGTGTTGGATACGATACCTTGACTGTCGCAGAGCTTTTTAGCAAGCTCAAGGCCACAGAGGTCAATACCCAGTTGAGATCAAATCTCACTGGTTCTAGCTCCAAGAGCCTGGCCCTTGCGACCACCTCTGATGCTAGCTCTATTCCCAGTTTTGCTCTGTCTTCTTTGATGTCTATTACTGAAGAGCAGCTGGAGTGTTTAGGAGATGATGACCTTTGTCTCTTTAACAGCTGCGTTCGTCGTGTGTATGATCGTCGGATGTCTAAGAGACACGGCACCAAATTTGGCTATTTTGAGTGTGGTGACCAAGGTCATTTCATTGCCGATTGCCCTAAGAAGAACGACCATTTCAAAAGGGACTTCGGTAGCGACTCCTATGATCCCCCTAGGCATGATTACCCTAGTCGGTACCATTCCAAGGGGAAGCCCCGTTCTCGACAAGTCCGGAAGGTACTCAAGGACTACCGGCGCGAGAACAAAAGGAGGGACAAAGCCTTCCTTGCTGAAATCGAGGGGCACTTTTCGTACTGTTCTTCGTCTTCTTCTTCTTCTAGTAGTTCAAGTGATGATGAGTTAATCATGAAGAAAGGAAAGAAGAAAGACAAGGGTAATCTTGCCGGCCTCTGCTTCGTCACCTTCGACAACAAGAACAAGTCACGTAGGCAGTACGGCAGCAAGTCCCGCAAGAGCTTTTGCAGCATGGCTCTTGAGGACAAGAACAACGCCAGCAGCTCTGACTCTGACTCCGACGACGAGAAGGTCACCTCGCGTGAAATTGAGCTTTGTGAGTTGCTCAAAGAGAACAGTCAGGAGTTGAAGTATCGGGATAAGTTACTGAAGAAAGCTAAGAAGAGATTAGATGAGCTGACGGGTGAGCTTGCTATTGCTAATAGCAAGATTGAGAGTCTTATCTCTTCTTCTTCTACTCTTCCCGATGCTGCTGAGTGCTCTACCTGCGAGGTTCTGCTGAGTGACCTATTTGCGCTTAAGTCTAAGTATTCAGAGAGGGTCGACGAGAGAGATGCCTTCGCTGTAGACCTAGCTAGTGCTCGTGATGAGCTGATTGCTGCCCAAGCCTCCATTGATGTTCCTTGCAAAGATTGCCCGCACCTTTTAGATGAGCTAGCTGAGCTTAGAGCTAAGTGCGATGGGCAGGTGAGTGAGGCTGAGAGGCTAAAAACCGAGTTGGCGCAGACTAAGTTTGATCTTCGGATACTGGAAAAGTCTGCTCAATCCTCCATCGAGTGTGAGGTTTGTTCTGCCCAGGAGGTGGTGTTGGCTGCTTTGAGAGAAGAGAGCGCCTTTGTTGAAAATGAGAATACCTACCTCCGCCAGATTCGTGAGAAGCCCAAAACTCCACCAAAGAAAGCTATCTGGCTTCCCAAACCGAAAAACCTCACAACTCATCTTGACAGCTTACCAGGACCCTCCAAAGCTAAAAATCCACCAAAAGCCACCAAGCCTGAAAAACCCAACACCCGAGCACATCCCCAGAAGCCATCCTATCATTGTGAGTTCTGCAAGAGAGATGGGCATCTTGAGGAGTTTTGCTTCAGGAGGAAGCGTGCTGAGAGAGTGAGAAAGGATCGAGTTAGGCAGGATCTGGTCTACCAGTAGGGTGGTAGAAAGAGGGCTCCTAGGTTTTGTCGATGCGGAGAGAGGCGAGATGCCAGGGCACGTCGTGTTGGTGGCGGTAGAGGAGATGGCTTTCTGGACCGTACTCTGGTGGGTGGTTATCGTTCCGGCGGAGCTCCGGGTCGTTCTCGATACGGCTCTAGACCTCGCAGCCGAGGATCTAGGCAGTCTAGGAGATCACGCTTTGAGAGAGAGCTGCGCTTTTATCCTAGCTGTTTTACTCCTTTTGCTTTTTCTTCCTTTGAGCAGATGGCTCGGCACTGGTTCAGTTCTTTTGCTAACCCCAGTGTCGGACCGTTTGCTTGCTCGTTTGACCATTGATCGTGCAGGATCGAGGTTTGGAGAACGTGTGCTGTAATGACGGGACATCGTCGATGGTTCTCCAGCCTCAGCCCCATAAGCTCCAAGGTATACATCATTTTTTTTGGGACGGGTCAAGGGAAGGTACTTGGAGTTGTTTCTTTTTGGATCTCTGAACACTTCGCTTTTAAAGATGTTGCTTTGGTTGATGAATTGGTTTTAATCTGATTTCCGGTTCGCAACTTCTTGAGGAGAGTTTAGAGGTTCATTTTAAGAAGGGCATTTCTTTCGTTATTGACTCTAGAGAAGCTTTTGGTCTATAAGATTTTACCCCTTGGTAGAGTCTTTTGGATTGTTTTCTCTAGTGCTTTTGGCCCTTTCTCGCTTTTTGATGGCCGGTTCCTTTTGAGCTGAAGTGGCATAGGAGGTTAGACCATTTGAGCATTTATCTGCTAGTCAGACTGAGCTTTTTGGATCTCATCCGAGGATTGCCCAAGTTTAAAATGGAAAAGGACCTTGTTCGCCATCTTGACCAAACCCCTGGATTAGTCC
This sequence comes from Zizania latifolia, assembly GCA_000418225.1. NCBI lineage: Eukaryota > Viridiplantae > Streptophyta > Magnoliopsida > Poales > Poaceae > Zizania > Zizania latifolia. The sequence continues at coordinate 16,295 of KE371981.1, forward strand.
ACTGTTAAACACTTAAGAGGGGATTTGGGTGCAATTTATCCGTTGAAGGATATTTTGAGATTTTTCCTTTCTCATTTTATATCCTTCTTTTGCATTTTTCATTATGCATTGCATGCATATGTGCACTTGTCACTTGTCACTTGCTTCACCTATATGATCAACTGCTTTAAACCTGTCTAAACTGGCATATGTTTTGGCTTAATGTCATGTCTTTATCAAAAATTGCTCAAATGAATATGTCTAAAACTTGTCAAGAGCATGGATTTTATTTGATAAATCCAAAACTTGCTCACCACTTTGTCAGGTTCCTAGCATGTGTAGGCTGATTGCTTTTGCTAGCTTTTACAGACCTGTTAGCAGATTCCTTTTATCTTGGATGCAAATATGCAACTTGGACATAAAAAATGCTTGCTCATGGAAAATTAAAATTGAAAATGCTAAATATCATGAAATTATCCATGTTTTTGTGCTGAAATGAAAAGATCCAGGCGGGTTTGCTTTGTCGCTCTATTGTGTTCTAGACTGCTTATCATTGCACTTTGATCTGAACTGGGACACTTTAGGGTATGCTAAAGCCAATGTCTTAAGCTTCTGATGGTTTTTCTTGACCTAGGCTTGACTTGGTTGGAATGTAGAGGCTGACAAGCAAATAACCCCTGGCACCATAACAAAAAGCAAGTAAAATGAAAAAGAGCTT
>KE371982.1:3349-16875 GCA_000418225.1 Zizania latifolia
AACTTGCGCCGTCGGCGGCTCCGCCGAACTCACCGTCGGACTCCACCCTCGCTGCCTCGGTTCATCTCGCACGTCGAATCTCCCCTCCAACCACGTAGCATGCATCCGGAGGAGGGCCTCACAGGAGTGGGTTTGAGGCCCTCCCCCATAGAATTTTTTTCCCTTTTGGATCGTGTGCCATTTCTTCATTCTTGCTCTGCATTTCTGCAGGTTTCTTGGTTCATGTAGCTACTGTTGAGAACTTGTACTGCACTACACTGTACTGTGCCATGTTGTTGTGTTCCCCACCTGATAATTTGCTGTTCTACTGAAATTGAACTGCCTGTCTCCAAAACTCACCTTGTTTTCCTTTTTGATTAGCAATTTCCGTAGTGTTGTTAATCTGCAACATAATCTGAATAGGATGACGATGACGAGGCAGAAATGGTAGTTCATTTCTTCAGCAGTTGTCTATCACGAATTCAGTCTTACGCACGATTATTATCGCAGATTACAGATTACCTATCCGCTTTTTTTGCTTAATGTTCATACCTGGCTTCATTATCCAAAGTCCAAAAGGAACAATCATATACAACACATGCTTCCCTGGACATGATTACCTCATGATATTTAAACTAACTAAACTAACACAAGATTCCAAACAGCAATCTGCATCCAATTAACTAGCGGCATCTGTCTTTTTTCTAGCATGTCAATTAAATTAACCTACACACAGCCTTCTGTTCCCAATCCATTAAACTAAAGCCCCGTTTGGATGAACTAAAACTAATAGTTAGCTGACTAATAGCTAGAGTTAATTGTTAGCTAGCTAATAGTTAGTTAGCTAAAAATTAGTACATGTCCGTTTGGATACTCTAGACTAATAGATGGCTAAAGTCAATTTTGCCCCTGCTACAATAATCGTGCTACAATAGTTTAAGGGGTAAAATAGTCCAAGGATACCTATTAACTCAAATTAGTTTATTTTTTTGGACTAATGGGCTAACCATTAGTTAGACAATAAGCTAATAGTTAGTTCATCAATTAGTTACATGAACTAAAATTAATTTTTAGTTGATAACTATTAGTCTATGGATCGAAATGGGGCATAAGAACTCTCCCTAAATAAGCAGCACTCATCAGAGCAGAGATTCCTAGCAAAATGCAGTACTACTAGCCTACGGCTATTCAGAGTTTCAGACGGGTTCTGCATGAAAGCATCTCGGGATGGTCCCCTGCAGGCTGCAGGCACTAGCTGCGTGGAGAAGATGGAGTAAAGGGGAAGGGACATGGGGCACGGTGGCGCTGCACGCCTGTTCAATTGCCCCCGGTTCATCGGCATGCGGCGTGCCTGCGCCATGCTCTTGTGCAGCAGCAACGATAATTCGGCATGCTAGGAAGGATGGGTGGATGAAGAAGAAGAGGAGAAAATGATGTCTTGTGCTGCATTCCTGCAGGTGTTGCTGCTGCTGCTGCTTCTTTTTCCCATGCTTTGCATTTGCTGGTTTAATAAGTGCCAATAGGGGGCTCCCTGGTAAAGAAGCTGGAGTGGATCAGTGCCTCAGTGGGCAGGTAGAGAACTTCAAGTGTATGCATTTGTATGATTCAGCGTGTTACATTTCCAATTCCAATCAAACGTGTGGACTAAGACTGTGTTTGGTTGCTTGAAACAAGACTTATTCAAGATGGTTCGGTATAGTTTTGAAGAACGAGTCTATTTGGCTGGCTGGATTATATGAAGCTATCTAGGATCGGTTGGTTCAGATCCTCGGAATATTCTTCCGGATGCTGAAACATCATCCAACTTCCTCCATTTATCTGACCAAACATAAAGTTATATTATCTTATATCGTTTCATATGATCAACTAAACAAAATCATGTATCATTTTATACATTCAATCAAACAATCTACTCATACCACCTCATCCAACACTCCCATCCCATACCATTCCATCTCATTTAACTTCATTCAACCATCCAAACGCTACCAAGTCAACAAAGAAGAATGCTACCTAAATTGTTGTGGTTCAAGTCAACAATGCAGACCTGAAGAAGCAATGCAGTTACTATTCGGCATCTAAGCTATGAACCATGCAATTTGCTCGTAGGAAGCTGAAATGACTTAATGAATTTTCTGCTAGTTTTGCAAGTTTACTCCTACACCATGGTGACCATAGCCATCAGCCCATCACTGATGTGATTTAGGAAAGTCATATTTGTGTTAGGCTTTACTGATCCGAGAGGTCCATTTAGACTGTCATGATCATCCATCCTACACCAAACCAAACACACAACTCACGGACTCACCAATACCTAAACTGTATCTAATTAACTGCAACAGATGATACAAGCACATCCTAAGCTCGTACCATCAGTGGCAAAGAATGCATCATTACAAGACCAAAACCAAAAGCATGGATAAAGCAAACAAAATGTTGATTAAAAGTCATCAAGTAAAATGACAGTCTTCTGCAAAACTTTTTGGGCATAGAGACCATCAGTCTATCATTGAGCCCCAACCAGCTTGAATAAACAAGATTGTTTTTTTTTTGAAACCAAATTAAACAGATTTAACTAAGGATGTGTCTCAGCCTCAGTGCCTCACCCTGTGAAGTATGGAGTATGGACATCCAAACTCCAAAGGACGAAAACATTATGCCATCTCTGCACACCTTGTCATCATTCTGCTTCCATTTCACCATGACACTACAAGAATTGAAGTAGAAGCAAAGCCTCATCATTAATGTGTTTGCTTGCTTACTCCTACCTCTTTTATATATATGCAAGCAATCCAAGAACACGCACTCACTTGATGTGATCAGCAAGCTCAAGCTCCAACTCCAGCTCAGGAGAGATGATGGCAATGGCAATGGCAATGGCAATGGCGGCGGCGGTAATTGTTTGTCTTCTTCTTGCACCTAACCTAGGGCAGGCCCAGGAGCGGCCGACGGCGGCGCACCCCCACGGGCTGCCCTTCGAGAGCCCGCTCGCGCTGTCGCCAGAGGCGTACGAGTTCTTCCACCCCAGCGAGCGCGCTCGTCGCGGGCACGTCGCCGCCGCGCCGGCGCCGGCGCTCCCGCTGCGCGCACCCCCGGGGCAGCTGAGGGAGTCCGCGGCGAGCGTGGCGAGGGCCGACCAGGAGGAGGGCGGCGTGGCCCTCGTCAAGACTGCCCATCAAGGCTGCTACAGGGCAGGCACGGTAGCCGGCGTACTCGTAGGCGCCGCTGCGGTGGCAGCGGTTGCGGCTCTCGGCGTGGCGTACGCCGTGGCGCTGCGCGGCGCGGCTCACGGCGACGCCAAGTTGGGCGCGCGGTCGCCGCCGCCGAAGCCGAACGAGTAGTGGGCTGGGGCGGTGACGCGTATTCTGTTAATATGGATGGGAACTATGGAAGCATACGCTTGCGCTTCCAATGTTTAAGCTTTGAACTCCACGAGAAATGCCGTGATAAATCCAAGATGAGTTTGGTATGATTTTTAGCTGTCGAATCTCCGTTGTTTGCACGTGTGACACCACCGGATCGAGGCAATGGCATCCCGAGTAACTTTCCATCGTCGCCGGCCGCCATGGTCCTCGTTTCTCTGCGGAGACGCCGGAGAAGGCGAGGAGTCCGTGAGGGCTGATCAAGGCGGGGCTGGTGGCGTCCCAGAACCAGAGCTCTCAGGCGAGATCGGCGCGGAGGTGGAGGAGGAATTTGTGCCTGAGTTCGTCGGCCGTTGTGATGGGCTCGCGTTGATGAGTTGGTTGAGGGCGTGGAGAAGGCTCAGAAGGGGCTGGCTGTTTTGATCTGACGGCTGAGGACCTCCCTTACAGATCCAACGGGTGGCGGCATTCCACAATTTTGCCAAATAGCCTCAGATTTGGATAGCAACCAATTGTGGATTTTCAAAAACATCGCTCGTTTGGATTGCAACCATGTGTAGCGATCCGAAATTTACCGTCCCACAAAATGGATTTTGATTATTTTTTATCTTGATGCAAACTCCTTCTCATATTATTATCATAAGACGATATACATTTTTAACAATACATTCTTACATTCTTAAGACTGGCAAATTTTGTCCGAAAACACCATCTTGGTTGTGGCCTTGTTTGATTCTCAGACATAGACTTGGTATGGATCTAATCATGTACGTTCCAACCCGATTTGACTTTATCATTTTTATCGTGATTTTATTACTGATATGTAAGTATGATGGTATCAAAACCTATATATCAGTGATACATATCAGTAATAAAATCGCTGTGCAGTTGATATAGAGAAACTGTTTTGTTCCAACCCTCCTCCCACTGCCAGCGACCATTACCCTAACGGCAAATGTGGCCACCGCGACGGTTCTATTGATTCTCCGGCGTGGGCTCGCCGCGTCACACTCACACAGCAGCGCACGGGTCCGAGACGATGACCAGCTCAGCGGCGGTGCTGATCCAGTGATCCTGACTCCGATTGATGTTGTGATCATATGACAGACAATTTTTTTTCTTCAGATCAGATGCTCCACCTGATGCAGACATAGCAGTATTAGGCCTGTGATTTGTGGAGGGATCAATCCAGGCCAGAATGGTGGTCGGCGACTCGTCGTGTTTGTCAGGCAGGTGTCGCAGATGCATTGACGGCCAAAATACAAAGCCATGACATTTGACCCTATGAAATACTCCTATTTCACAAAGGAATGGTGCATAGAATCAATAAAACTCGTCACTAACACTGATTATTCGCTTGACAATGAACCATATATAGACATGGAGTCAGGGCTGGTATGTAGGCCCCGAAGCTACAATGCAGATCCAAGGAACAATCTGTACCAGAAAGAACATTTTTGTGGATAAACAGGTCATCGATTCATCCATCCGTGATCATGTTCAACCTTTCTTATATTAAAAGATATCATTGTATTCGGCTATGGGTTCAAAGAAATGTGAGTACATCATAGCAAAACAATGGTATTACCGGGAGGGAGGCATGCTCCGCCTGCTAACTTGCCACGTCCAACAAGATTGCTTGATTTTACCATCCGCGTGAGCTGAGGTATACAACAAGTCGTCCGAGAGTCTCATCCACTGTCTTGTTCCATACGTGAGCCAAATCAGTTGAGCTCTTCCTGCTGCCGATTTCATTGAGCTGCACCACAGAGGAAAGATTCAACCATCAAGGCTGCTCCAGATAAGAAAGATAATGGATGCAAAGCAACAAAGACTCCACTTAATAGCTGTTTGAAAAAAAACATTACTCACCCTATAAAAATATTATATTCTGTAATCCACCTGCATTTGATAGGTAATATTTCATTCTGTATATTCTGCCGAATGAGTTCGCAGCTACTTGAACATATTTTTCTACTGAACATGCTTGATGTTGCAGTATGCTTACTTATGCCAGCACAGCGTTTTAGCCTGATATTGTGGCATTACTTAAAACAAAACAAAAAGCGTAAGAGATTTACATCTATTGATTTTATTTGCATGATGATCTTACTCAGATAAGGAAGCAAAGTGAAAAGGGGAAGCACATAACACATCAATTTAGTTCATCTTGTTTAAATTGTAACCCCAACATGTACAATTTTACATACTGGAATCTTGTTCAAAATCTTGAAACATAAATTGTGCATGTACAATTCTTCTAGAACTGCTCAATGTGTTTGCTATTGCATGCCAACACCCCACCAAAGAAAATACATCCATCTGTACACATGTTTTTGTACTTGCTTGTGTCGATACCCTCTAAGGCTCTAATCAGAAATCATGCACAGACTAATTGACGAGGACATCTGTCATGTGGCGAATTGGCCGAAGAGGGCCCTTGGTGCCAGCAGCCAGCCCAAGGGGCCTTAGTACCAGACCAGCTGGAGGAATCAGCAAGAACAGATGCCAAACCACAACAGCAGCAAGCACCTGTTGTCCGAACGGCGACCCCGTAACCCTCGTCCAGCACGCCACCAGTAGTAGAGGCGGTACCTGCGCGTGCAGCCCCCGCTACTAGGACAGGTCAATTTCAGCGCCGCACCCTGACTTTGGAGGAGATTCACGCACATCGAGAAGCAGGGTTATGCTACAATTGTAATGAAAAATTCAGCTCAACTCACAGATGCAAGTGGTTATTCTGGTTATGTGCTCCGTCCGTTGGTGATGATGAAGTAGATGATCTAGGTGGTTCAGATACCACGGGCAACCCCGGGATTTCACTCTACACAATTGCCGGAGAACGACTGTGTGATTCGGAGACGATGCAATTGGCGGTATGTATCAATGGGGCCGATCTTGTCGTCTTATAGACACGGGCTCTACGCATAATTTTTTTTCAGAGACGACTGCTACTACCGTGGGACTCCATCTCCGTCCTTGTTTTGGCACTCGAGTCCGCATGGCCAACGGCAACAGCGTCACATGCAGCAGGATCGCCAATAATGTCGATGCCCTAAAACAAGAGATTTTTAAAAAAGAAAAACCACTTATCAGAAGAAGAAACACCCTCTCCAGTCAAAAATACACGACTTTAACACTTTGCATGATTTTTGATGTATAATTTCGACCACAATTTTGTATTAGAATAAGCCTATAAATTTTCTAAAAACCATGATAATGCAAAAGCAATTTTGAACAAAATCCTACTAATGTCGTTTTATGCTTTTCAGCTAATTCTAATAATTATTAGCAACAGTACCACGTGGTACTGTTCATATGAACAATACCCACGGGTAGAGTCCAGGGCAGATTAGAATCCAGTAGTTAATAAGAGTCCAGAGCAGATTAGAGTTTAGCAGTTAATGAGAGTCCAAGTCTGTAATTGAGAGTCCTAGCAGGTTAAGGGATAGAGTCCTAGAGTCATAATTGAGTCGGTTAGTTAGTCGGTTAACAGATTAGAGATAAGGAGTCGGGTCTATATATATAGAGTTGTAATCAGACCTTTTAATCAGAAGATAAATAATAAAGTATTCCAGTTTCTCCCTATCTAATTCTCAGTCCCATGCTTTCTTCTCCCCTATCCCAGCGCCCTACCTCCTGCGTCTTCTCCTCTTCCGCCGTGTCGCAGCCGCCACGGCGTCCGCTGCTCTGGTCGCGTGTGCAGCACCGGTATAATCTGCGGCCACTTCTTGGCCGTGACAACATTACTTCTATCGATACACACATACAAACCTCTCATGAAGATGAGCCAAGGATGCAAAGGTCAATGACTCGCGCAAATGCACGACAACTTAGCCATTAGCTAAATGTGTTCCTATGTTCGCATAGAAATACTCTAAGAATGGAATGCTATTTAATCATTGTGATGATTTGATTGTCTTTAGAAACCTTGGAGAAGACCATAGAGAATTGCATAAGAACCCAAGTATAGAAGTGGAGCCAACAAGTGCATAAGAATCCAAATCAGTTTCGGACTGGGAGACAGTGTCAAATTCAAACGGCCATAACTTTTGATCTAGAAGAAGTTTCAAGCTCCACATGTACTTGTTGGAAAGCTTATGAAGTCTACTTTCAGATAGTTTTGGTCTCATGTCAAAATTCCACGTAATATGACCAGAATTGTCAAAACAAGTCGAGTCATTTTTCCTGTCCGAGTCAGATTGGGTTTTGGGCCTTGTAATGAGTCATGTTTTGGCCGACCTCCATGCCCCCTATCATATAAATACTCAGCAGCCACCACTTTTAGGGTTTGGGGTTTTGCTTAGATTAAGCTATAGTTTCGCCGTTAGATTGGTTTGTAGAATACCAACTTTGTGCTAAATTTTCTATCTGCAATTTCATATTGTGTTTTCCTTATTCTTGTGAATTTCTTCGATTGTTTGCAGGAGCAATAACCTTCGTGGTTAGATCAACTACGTGAAAGCATGGTTGATAACAACTAGACATGCGGGTGTAGCGATTGTGAGGTGAAGATCCACTGATCGACAGCCTCAAAGCGTCAACGTCCACACGTCGCCAAATCAAACCTATCGGAAGATCAGGCACCAACTCGCATCACTAATGATAAGAGTGCTCAATCCAAGCTACATTCACAGCATTTCATGTTCTTTATTTGGTAATTTTGATATCTGTTGCAACAAAGACATAAAACTGACAGCACAGGATTTGATATGTTTACTTTGAGATTTCTGCAAAAACAACTTCACACATTTCAAACTCCCTTTCTTCCAACTTTTCAGCTTGGATCATGTTTCAGTCTATTTTTCGATGGGTCTGACACTCTGACTTAATACATTTCCTTTCAAGTTTCAAGAGGTCAAATTTCACAACAGTTAGTAGCGTGGTGTGGGGTGAGCCACTTCTTAGTTCTTGTCCCAGTTGATGAACTAACCACTTGCTTTAGCCAAAGATAACAATGTTTTTCTTAATAATTTCTACACCACAGAAAGACCAAGTAGAATCTACATCTAAAAATCTGTAATTAGAGTTTGGAACACTTGTGAGATTAAACTATCTATTACCAAACTAATAGAGCTAAACTATTACAAAAGAAAATCAAAAAATTGACAACTGAACCTTGATAACACAAAATTGCCATTCTGATCGTTACCAGGGGTTCTTCGACACTTCGTGCATTGATTCTACGGATATCACACCATCAATCGTGTGGCAATAGCCCGTAAGGAAGTCACTAACCAAAATGCATCGGAACAAAATACCGACCTGGTAGGAGAAGGGCGACCCGGAGGCGGCAACATCTACGTCGACGAGGGAGCGGTAGATGGCGCGTCTCTGGTGGAGGACGAAGGCACCCATGGAGACGGTGCCCAGGGCGAACCCGAGGAGGCGCTCCTGCGCGCAGATCCAGACCAAACCAACAAGAAAAAGGGGCCGAATCAATCGATCAGTCAATCAAACGCGACGGGCGCGGGATGGAATCGGGTGGGACGAACCCCACAAGCATCGAGAGAGTCGCGTACCTGCGCGAGGACGCTGATCATCGCGGTGGCGGCCGCCGGCGAGACGACGAGATTTGGGGGTAAGGTCCGCCGCTTCTTCTTCTCCACGGTTACCACGGCCCGGGGTGATGCGCGGCCGGTGGGATGTAGCCTACGGCGCGTAGCAGGCTGGGCAGAAATCCAGCTGATGTCATCACAGAAACTCGGCCCATTTTAGTTTGGTCCGAGACATTTTTACTTGGAAATAATTGCATCCATACCACTAAAATAGGCATGATACCAATTAATACCACATAATTTTTCTAACTACCATCTGTAGCACTAGATCGGTGACATATTTTTCAAATATACCACTACTGTTATCTACAAGGTAACCTCGTTAAAAAGGGACAAAAATACCCCCTCCATTTCCGATGTCCCCTCCGCCGCCGTCTCGCTTAGTACGCGCATCTGTTCCCTCAATTCGGCGCTCTCCCAGCGCGGCCCCTCCGCCGAGGACGTCAATTCTCCCTAAAAGAAAACAAGATGCACGGCATGAAAGCTAAGATCAAAGCTCAACATAGCAACAATCAACGACATGAATAACAACAGCACACACAACCTAGAGACCTAGATTCCTTCATAAACCAACCGAGTTTCCATCTGTATGTTCTCATTCATCCAAATAAAGAAAACACCAGACACAGGAGAGAGAGATGGCAGCAGCAGCACAGATCAAGATTCAGAGTACGATCTTTTCGTCTTACCCTTCACAGCCGTTGTCGCACTTGCAGCCAGAGCCGCAGCCGTAGTTGCCTCCTCAGCACGATCTCCTCTCCCTGTAAAGATCGCCACAGGAATTGGATAGATCGCTAAGTCTGAATTTGAGCCCTCGCTGAGCCTGAATTTCACCTGACGCTCCGCCCGCAAGAGAAGGGTATTTTAGTCTTTGCACATGATGACAAAGATGGAAAAGCAACGGAAGGTAACAGTAGTGGTATAGAAGGAATGCAATACTTTTTTGTGGTATTAATTGGTACCACTTTATTTCTAGTGGTATAGATGCAATGCTCCCTCTTTTACTTAATGTTGGCAGGCCGAATTTCCGACACATTTTCCACTAGAATTTTAGTTAAAAATCTCGATACAATCATGGACTGAAAATTTAGACTACCAAACAGATCCTAAAGGACTAGTTTAATAGGCTGCAGATGACTATTTGATAGCTGAGAATCCTGGTCCATTCAAGATGGTTTAAAATTATGATCCATCCACATGTAATGGGCTTAATGGGCTGAAATTCTGGACTGATAAGCTAGCCCTAAAATATACCCCTCGGCCCTCTGTCTCATCTTATGGAGATTTTACTTACTTTTTAAAAATTAATAAATTAGTATTAAAAAATAGAAGACTAAAGTGTTATTATTAATAAATAAATATTACTATGAAGTGACAAGTGAAGTAATAAGTAAGAAATATTGAAAAAATATTTTTTGATTTACAAACCTAGATTAGCTAAAGATATAGAAATGAGGCTTTTTACCAAAATTAAAGACATAAATGTAAAGTCTTTTTAGGTCGAAAAGAATATTTTTTTTAAAAAAGTCAGTCAACACCTTCGAAATGCTCGTTTCTGTCTTTTTTTCCAAGGAAAGGCGTAGTTTCTTTGCAACAAAAAATAATTTTAGAGTAAAATTGTGATATTTTATTTGTAACGGTTGTATAACCAAAGCTTCCCAAAGTAAAGAGAAACCCTAATGCAGTTTTTTATAAGGAGAAACGAGCTCCCTATCGGCCTATCTCAAAAACATAGTCGCTAGAGGGAGAGATTAAAAAATACCGTAAGACGTGTTATTGACACGTGAACTCAGGCCCATCGTCTCATTCTCACGTGCGATATTATTATTTTGCAGCTCACATATCTTTACGGAAGGTTGACAAAAAGATCACGAGCAGCACCATCCATTGTAAAAAAAACACATCACTGGCCAAACCTGCTAGACTGTTGGTTTATCGACTATCAGTTCACTGTTCCGAATGCTCAATTCACCGATCCGACGTAGGCTTTTTTCATTACAATACATTTTGATAAAAAATTATGTATAAATAGATGTTAAAAAACACAACTTTACATATAAGATTATAATTATATCATAGTATCTTAGTTTAGAGTGGTATTATAACTATAATATCACAACTCTCAAACCCATAGAATAGTATCCAAGTTATTTAACAAAATTATTAAAGATGTATAAAAATCTAAAATAAACTTACTCTTAAGTACACTGTATAAACAGATATAAAATAAGCGATATTTACCCATACAATAGTATCCAAATTATTTAAAAAAGTCATTAAAGATGTATAAAAATATAAAATAAACTCACTCTCAAGTACACCGTATAAAAAGATAAAAAGTAAGCAATATTTTATGTCATAAGATAAAACCAGCCAGTTCATCTAGTTTTACTTGTTCAGTTGCATGAAGGGTCTTTCAATGTCCGATTCGATTTTTTCTTGTTGAATCCGATCTAGTCCAGGTTTTTATACTATGGCACCATCTGAGTTTGTGACCTGCATGAACAGGAACCCGTGAAAAAGTGAGCATTCCGAGCTGGGTATTTACAATGGCGTACGATTTGATCATAGTCAACAAGCTTTGGATAAACGTGTGAACTACTAGCTACCACAAAGAGAACCCAAACACACCCGTCACAAGTTTGTTTCGTGTCCTAAACCCTAAACCCTATTTACACGCCTGATAGCTATACACCAGGGTGGTATGCACTGGCCGCCATGCCGTCCACCGGCAGCCTCGGCATGTTTCTCCTGAAGCTCAATTCCTGGCAGCACTCTAGGGCTAGCCGAAGGGCAGTGCCCAAGCCGAGAACGATGAGAACACCTGCAAGCATTAGTATTCAGTTGAGTCAATGAGAACCACCTTGTGCATCGCCTTCTTCAAGTGAATAAAAACACCAAAATGATCAAGACAGCAATATAGCTACCAACTGTATGAAGCATAACAGACATCTTACTTATATTTTACTCCCTCCGATCATTAACATGACATTTTAACACTATATTAATGACTGGAGTCTGGAGGTAGTATTTGTTAAGACCCTAAGCCATCAAAACTAATGCAAACAGATGAAACCAGATTAATAGGCCGAAGCCCAATGTTCCATGAATGTGATCTAGTTTGAAAGCGAGAAACTAGAGAAAAGCGTTAACAATAACATTCGATGTGATTGAATTTCCAAAGTAACTTGTTGCAATACTGCTTCCAGAGGGTATATGTGTAGGCATATACTTTTCTTGCCCAATTTCGCTGCACTAAGCTTTGATGTCTACACGGTTTGTTTCTGAATGAGATATCAAATAGGAGGCTCCTTCCTTAGCTGCTGAAGAAAAAACAGATTGTATGGCTAAGTACAGACTAACTGTAGCCCCCCATCCCTTCTATCTTTTCATATATCAAGTCAATGCAAAGTAAATAATAACAGAAACTTTAGATGGTATTTGAGATGTGGTAACCAAAATATTACAAACCAATTATTATGTTCACAGAAAGTGCAGAAACACCAAGAGAAACTGATATCATAACATCCAACAAGAGGCCGCCAATCAGAATTGCAAACGCAACCCAAAGAGGGCTAAACCATCCCTGCATACAGATAGAGAAAGAAATTCAAATATCAAGCAGAACAAAATCACAAGTTCAGAAAAATAGAAGACTGGGACATGGTGATTTAATTAGTTATCTTTCTGCAGCAATGCAGCCAGATCGTTGAATTAATGCATATGTTTCTTTTGTTATCTGTATCCAGTTACAAAAATACCCTTTCACGTCCTCCTCAGCCCCTTCCATAAGCTGAATCAACCCTCCAAACCCAATAACTTGTCTGCTCAATGAAAACAAGCAAAGTATTCACTACTAGCAAGAAGAATCCGGTTTATACTTTGTGCAACACAATGCCTACTGAATTTCAGTCAGACACTTAATGGTCTAACTGTGAACAGATATTTGAAAACAGTCGATTGAAGATGATGCGTATAACGAAATGATGAAGTGTTCTTCAAACTACAAGCACATAAAAGCAAAAAAGAATGTGTGATTTAACTGGTCTAAACATAGATATAACTCAGTAATGTTTTACTTGAAGAGATAACTAATACAGGATGAACATAGGATGGGAGTTATAGATTCCCCAAAAAACCTTGATAATGATGTTAGACAGGGTGAAAATTTAATACATACACTAGCTTGCGTCTCTGGAGGAGGGATATTGACAGCAACCTGTCTGTGTAGCAAACAGATTCAGTAAATCAAAACAGTTAACAATAGACAATAACCATCTATGAAGAAGACTTACTGGCATATTTCACATTTGTTTGAACCTCTAGTACGAAACCAAACACTACTACATGTCTGGTGAGCCTTTGAAAGATCACCTCGACATCTGCATCCAAGGTCCACCAAGGATTCTTCTGTCTTCTGCTGACATACTCTGCAGGAGAAGTAACAGATATCAAACATTCAGAAATGAAATGAGTAGGTAATTAGCATACTTGTTATGGCGTCGCCATATCGTCGCCATAGCGACGCCATATCGTCGTGGCGGAAAATCGTAGTTCGCCACAGATCTCCATAGCGCTGGAGGGTGTGTGGCAGGCGCCACAGGCGCGTGGCGCCGCTGTGGCGTCG
>ASSH01052417.1:0-16906 GCA_000418225.1 Zizania latifolia
CCTGCCTTTACGCCGCCACCGCCGCCCTAGCGCCACCGGTCCCCGCCATCCTCCCCGGTGCCACCGGTCCCCGCCATCCTCCCCGGCGCCACCTCTCCCATGCCGTCCTCCGCCCTAACACCCATAGTACACGCTGCCCCTACCTGCAGCAAGGTAAAATAGTAGATGCAAGAAATGTATTGTACATTTGTTCAATCTGTTGTTTTTTTGAGTGGCAAGTTATTTGCTCGATCTGTTGTATACTTGTTTCAATAGATAAATCAAGAGATGAGTTATTGAATTGTTAATAGTAGATGCAAGAAAATTCTTTGTGCCATTTTTTAGCATGAGCTGTGACTTGAAATGAGCTTTTCAGCAAGCTGATGTTGTGTTGCTTAAAAATGTCTACATGGAGCAAGAAATGCAAAAGCAGTATTTTCATCTCCAAAAGTAGCCAAGGTCTTTTTGTTTTTTCAAATCAAATGCAGCCCATTGGCAGTATGTACTCAAATCAAATAATTTTCAGTGATACTGTGAGACCTCTTGAGCATCAATTGCTTGAATCAATATGTAAACTCCTTTTGTGTTCTACTTAGAAAAAAACCTGAACCATTAAGCATCAATTGCTTGAATCAATATGTAAACTTGTGAGCTGTTAAACATCAATTACTTAAATCAATGTGTACTGTATGCTCCTGTCTGCATTTTTATCTAGGTTCTTATTCTCTTCTGCCGTAGCTTGCTGAATTTCATATATGCTCCAGTGCTCAAATGAGTTATTGTGTACTTGCAGTTAGAACGAATTGTTGGAACATCTGATGCACAAAGATTGGTTTCTTCAGATAAGAGCATGTTTGTCTTCTGCTGATGCAGCGTGTCAGTGTTGGACAGCCTCAGAAATTTTGGAATACGATATGATCACCCTGAGCTGTATTTTCTTTGCTAACATATTTGTAAAGCTCATGCTGAATGTTTTCGCAGTGGTGCACATTTCTATATTGTGGATGCCACTGTTGATTTTCGGGAAACATGCAAACAATATAGAAAAAAATGTCTGATTGATGCGCTTGTGCATCAGTGTAAAAGAAAAGAACACAAATTCGATTCAGCTTATACCTCGTCGAGGATATCAGCCAATCTTGCATTTTGTCCGAATAATTTTCAAGCTAATAATTCACATGATTCTATCATGACATCCATGGTTCATTTTGTAAAGCCTTTATGGACGGGAGGATCCATGGATTTACAAAATTACAATAGCAATATGTATTCGACTTAATTCTGATATGGTGTTGGTGCCTCCTGAGAGAGTTTTTATCATTAAACCCATTAAACCTAATAAACAAGAAACATATCATCTGCATTAGAGGTTATATCAATATTATTTTGTATAGTAACAGTACAACCAAACATCAGAGATATTACAGATATTTACCAGCAAAACATAAATCCACGGCTATACCAACCAAACAACTTCTCAGCTTTTCCACAGCTTACAGCTCATAGCATTTTTTCTATAGCTCACAGCTCACAGCAGCTTTTTTAGAATCTACAGCTCAACCAAACACACCCTTAGACTCGTTGGCGCTTAATACTAAGGGTGTATTTGGTTAAACTTTAGATTCTAAAAACTGAGAAGTTGTAAAAGTTAGGGTAAGAGCAAACTTTTAATGACATGGTGAGTAATTTTTATAAAGTTTGGATTGAGAAACTGTGAAAGTTGGGGTGAGAGCAACTTTCACAGTTTCTTTAGTTTGTACGTGGAAAAGTTACAACTTTTAGAAAAGCTAGTTTATTCTTTGGTTCAGCTTTCAGTTTTCATCCAAAAAGCTACCTAGAAAAATTGAACTATATAAACACAGCTAAATGTGGCCAACCGATCGTGTATCATTGGTGGACCTAAGATTTTATCAATGAATATGCCGCGTCAAAATCTCTATATATAATTTGATAAAAATATTTTTCTAATTTAGTAAATAATTATTAAATTTACATCGTAATTGAGTATACATGTACTCAATAATAACATTAATAATAACATGATAAATCTTAAATTAAAATATTAAGTTAGAAACTTATATAAATATAAAAAGTTTAAACATCATATCATACTTTTATTATGATATATAGTAAAAAAACAAAGTAGCATGTATGTAATAAAGTAGGATACATGTAGGTAATAAGTTTTGTTCAAACTGGGAAGACCAAAGAACGCTAAATTATTTACCGGTCTGCTGGGATCCGTCCCAACTAAAAATGAAAGAAAATAAATGTTTTGAAACATTCAAAACGCAATGAAAATACAGCGCCGTGAGGGCTAGAACACAAGACCTCTGCTTTAAAAAAGAGATGCCTTCCCCGCTGGACCATAAAAAGCTCTGTGTAAGCAACAGTACTAACATTTACTTCTTTAATCACCTGAATTCCAGGGTATGACGGAGCCCACCCGGCATACCCTGGTCCGCCCCTGTCGTGTATTAGACATCCCCGGCCACGAACTTGTTGGATGCTTCTCATGTGATGATGATGATGATGATGTGTCGTCTTATTTCATTAATTTTCACGGCTCCATTAATGTTAATTGCTCACTAGTACAGCGATGGAGTGACTGGCATGGCTGACTGATGTAGCTTGATCGAGGATATATGTAGCGGCGCGTTCTCCGTGTGGCTACAACATGGAACATGCGTAAAACAAGGTTAATTGACGCAGTTCAGTTTTATGGTTGTGCGCGTACCAGCTCACTTAATATGCCACACTGATTTGACTGTTAGGTCCCTGTCTGTCGCAAGACCAAACACGATAACTTAAGTCGGCTACAGAAGAAGTTTTAGAAAGAAAAGAGTAGAAAGATTGTAATAGCCAAACACCATGAACAATCAATTAGGTTGAAAGAAATAGAAAACGTTAATCACAATTTAAAAAGTGATATTTTTAGAAAGAAACCACCATCAAAATTATAGATAGATGATTTTATAGTACAACCAAATGATTTTGGACCGTTAATTAACCAAATGATTGTGAACCGTTAATTGTTTTTGTTCTAACGGCTTAAATTTTAATAAGATGATCTATTACATCATCACATTTTCTTATATTTTTACGTGCATGCATGTAGAATTACATGGTACTGAATTAAGGGCTGTGATTAATTAGAAGTATTATCTCCTTAGGAGGTACATGTTGTACCGTAGAGGCTCCTTATAGATGGCCATATGAGTTGGGCTATTTGGGCTAGCACGACGCACGACTATTTTGGTACGGCTCATCTGTTATTGGGTCGTGCTGGTTTGACACGAAGCATCGGGTTGTCCTAAGTTAAGGAGTCAGCATGACCCGAAACAAAATTATGCCATGACATGGCTCGATCCAGCCCTTAGCCACGCAGACCTATATGACCATTCCTTGTCTCGTGGCCTAGTTGGCCAGTCCCAACTACCCACCTTTTTGGCTCCCTTTCCACTAAACCTTGGCGTCGGTTCCGCCCACATACTTGCGGTAGAACTCTATGAAGAACTTGTCGTTTACTTGCATCTATAGCTGCTCCTGCCCTAGCACCGACGCTGACACCATAGCCTCTGCAGTGTCGCGCTGGCTCTTCGAGTCAAATAGCCTACGCAGCTACGCTCTACACCACCTGCAACACCGACAGCTGCACGCCCGAGTGCTTTGACATCAACGACGCCAGCATCAATGCCTCATGGTCATCGCCGTGCCGCGTCCCCTGCCCCCCGCGGGTGGCCCCTCGATCCACAGAGGCACCAATCCGTTGCATGTCTAGCTGGCACAAGTCTATCAGACTATCGTGCTTTTGGACCAGCACAACTCGATTTTGACTGTAGTCATGCCGTGTCTAGATCGAGATCTAGATCTGTGGGCTAGCATGGCACAATCAAAAAACACAACCGAATCGTGCTAGGCTCGATTCTATCTAACCTTGCAGACCTCATGTCTAGGTCTGTCGGACGGCCCATATAATCATCTAATCAAGATCATAAGATAAGATCTTATATTTTTTGTAAATCTTCTTTTAAAATAGGATATCCGCAGAATAGTTTTGCTCCGGTACGCGGTGCCAAACCGTGGGCTAACCGCTAACCCCTTGCAATACGAGGGCGACGCCTGCGATGATCCAGGTGAACCGTTGCATCAGCGGACCACGGTTTTCCCGTATGCCGCCAAATCCGCAACTGCTACCCGTGCCCGTCGCCCACACGGGGACCCGCTAGATCCAAATCGGGCCGTCCATCTCGCATCGGACGGTCCTCCGCGCCTTCAATCATAGAGCCCTCGCGACCCCCGACTCGCGTGCAGACGTTCGACGCGCCCACGCATCTGGCGGCCCCTCCTCGCCGTCCGATCCGCATCTGGCGGCCCAGATCGCAGGAGAAACAGTCGTAGGGGGCGCCGCCCCCCTACCCTACGCCGCCGCACGCCTCGCGTCTCGTCCCGATATAAGCCGCGCGCCGCAGCGCGGAACAAATCACGGAGAGGGAGACACCACCGGAGAAGCCACGCGTGGATATCGCATCTGACGATCTCTTCTGCGACGGCGACAACGCCGGCGGCGGCTGCCGTTCCACCCAAGGGAATGCTGAACGATGAGGTGGAGACGAGGCACTGACGTCACCGGCCAGCGCAAGCTACGCGGCGGCCGCACCTGCCACCGCAAGCACATCGAGGACGGGTAGGCGCGGGATCTCTCGGTGATCTCTCCCTTCGCTAGTAGTGTAGTTGATTGCTAGCAGATAGGTAGATTCTTGTTTTTTTTTGAGGCGGAGGAGGATGGAGGCGGCGGCGGAGGAGGAGAAGAAGGGTGGTGGCGGCGGGGTGCTGCAGGGGCGGTACGAGATGGGGCGGATTCTGGGGCGCGGCAACTTCGGGCGGGTGCACATGGCGCGGGACCTGAGGACGGGGGAGAGCGTGGCGGTGAAGGTGGTGACGACGGAGAAGGTGGTCCGCTCCGGGATGATGGAGCAGATCAAGCGGGAGATCGCCGTCATGAAGCGGGTCTCCCACCCCAACATTGTGAAGCTCCACGAGGTGATGGCCACGCGCACCAAGATCTACCTCGCGCTCGAGCTCGTCCGCGGCGGGGAGCTCTTCGCGCGGATCGTGCGCTGCGGGCGCGTCAGGGAGGACGTCGCGCGCCACTACTTCCGACAGCTCATCTCCGCCGTCGACTTCTGCCACTCGCGTGGCGTCTACCACCGGGACCTCAAGCCGGAGAACCTGCTCCTCGACGAGGCGGGAAACCTCAAGGTGGTAGACTTCGGCCTCAGCGCGCTCGTCGACCACGCCCGCGCCGATGGCCTCCTCCACACCCTCTGCGGCACGCCGGGCTACGCCGCGCCGGAGGTGCTCCGCGACAAGGGATACGACGGTGCCAAGGCTGACCTCTGGTCCTGCGGCGTCATCCTGTATGTGCTGCTCGCCGGATCCCTCCCGTTCCAAGATGACAACATTGTCACCATGTACAGGAAGGTCCAGCGCGGCGACTACCGGTGCCCGCCGTGGCTCTCCACCGATGCGCGCCGCCTCATCCCTAGGCTGCTCGACCCCAACCCCAGTACCCGCATCACCGTTGCTCAGCTCGTCGAGATGCCGTGGTTCAAGAAGACGTCCGTTTCCAGGCATGTGAGCATCGAGCCTCCAGTCGATCCGGTTCCGGCCTGCGAGGAGGGCGACAAGGACGAGCCGGAGACGATGAACGCGTTCCAGCTGATATCCCTCTCGGAGGGGTTCGACCTCTCGCCGCTGTTCGAGGGTGACTCGGCCAAGAGACGGGAGGGCGGCATGCTGTTCGCGACGCGGGAGCCTGCGAGCGGCGTGATCTCCCGCCTGGAGGAGGCGGCGACTCGCGGCGGCGGCCAGATGCGGGTGACCAAGAACGGGGCCCGTGGCGTGCGCCTCGAGGGCGCGGATCGCGGCGGGACCAAGGGCCGGCTCGCCGTGGCCGCCGACATCTTCAGCGTGGCTCCCTCCGTGCTCGTCGTCGACGTCAAGAAAGACGGCGGCGACACACTCGAGTACCGCTGCTTCTGCAGCGAGCAGCTCCGGCCGGCGCTGCAGGACATCGTCTGGGCCGCCGACGTCTGACGCCACCACCGTCCATACCACCAATGTCCTCTTATTCATTTGCTTTTTGTTAGCGGTTAGCGCCATTGTTAGTGTCCAAAGTCTCGTGTCACCATACGATGCTGTTCTTCCTCCTGTTCTTGATTCGATAATGACGTGAAGCGAAGTAATATCGCTGTTTGTGGGGACAGTAACAAGAAGAATCTGTATCTCTGCCTCAAAGTAGCTTTCTGCATAATTGCATTGAATATTTCGTGTTTTCCATGCGACATCTGCTGCATGATTTCTGTTTATAAATTCATTCAGGCGTCTTGTTTCACTTTGACTTGAACATCTCTATATAGAAGTAACCCGGCTCGACCATGACTGGAAATTTCAAACCATGAATTTCACATCAATTTCATAGTAAATCTTTCTCATTTGGACCATATAAGTTCTTAGAATCCAATAGCAGTTCGATTTGCTCTCGTCTTACATTTGGTTCTGTGGATGGCCGGCCACTACTTTTGATGTAAGTGATGACAAAATTTGAAGGCTAAACTTCAGATTTTGTCATCAAAGACCTTTGTTTCCGTGACAACTTTTTTCAGCTGATATCTTCTGAAGGATCGTACAATTCATAGCCGGTTCACGTTTCCTCCGTACGTTCTTCAGTCTATCTCTCTCTTTCCGAATACTTATTAATTTTAACCGAGAATAATTTAAAAAACAGAAGACACTAATATATTATTTTAGATTGTGAAACTAATTATACAACTTTTATTATGTAAAAATTATTGCTATCTTTATTCTAAAATATAAGTTGTTCTAATTTTTAGAAAAAATAATATTTATATTTTTCAACTAATAATTAAGCTAAAATATTTTAATTTAGCATTATGTATGTCACATAATTATATTAATATTTAAAAATGCTTTCGTATACTGTTATCTTAATAGTTATTGATTATTGATGATATATAATGAAAATAACTCATGATCAATATTTTATTGAAAATGGTGTAAAAAATATATGATTATATTTTAGAATAGGGAGATAGTATTAATCAAACATAATCCTCAAAGTCAAAGCCGATAAGCACTCCGTACTAGAAAGATAATATCAAACCTTTTTTATCGTTTTGGACATGTTCTCCAAACTCTGATTGGATGGGTGATGAATTATAGATAAAATTGAGTCTATAAGAATTATCTAATGACACAAATAAATGAATTAAATATTTAAAAGTTGACTAAAAAGTTTTTAAAGAAATATTGATGATAGAAAGTTTTTAAAAAATCACACTATTTACTAGCTTGAGAACCGTGCCCCCAATGATCTACTCATCTACCGTATAACCCCTGTTTCGAATGCCCTTTTACACGCTCCATCAGTTGGCATGCTTTATGCATTGTGTGTGCCTGGTCCACGTTTTGCACGTGTGACAATAGGCAACAGACCAGCTCCATTGCTGGATTCTTCGAGCTCGATGTCTGATGTCTCTACAAGTATAGACACAAAATTCATCGTCGTTTTTCCTTTTGTTTTTTTAAGGCGAATCATCTTCCTGTTGGGGCTTGCTAGGTTCAAACCGAGGAATGTTGTAAATTCCCCACATTGCACGGCTTCCAAATCTGTGGATTTTGTCTAGAGTGAGTGCAAAGCTGTTCGCTGTACTACCAGATGAAGCTACTGCTAACAGAACACCTTAATTTGCCCTTGAAAAAGATGGATACTGCACTGTTCATTCTGCAGATTGCAACACCTCCTTCAAGTCTGGTCTTTGGACTTGGAGACGTTGAGGGTCATGTTTAAGTGGCAACATTTTCTTAGCCTGTGAATCTGTGCTCAGACAGTGTGTATGAAAAAATTGCTAATAAAATTTTACTGGAGTAAAAAGCGTGCATGTTCACGAGACATTCTTGTCAGGGTATCTCCAAATCTGATCCATCTGTTGGGCTATCCTGTCCAATAGTGTCATGTGCTCACAGATAACCTCTCGCTTCCTGATCTATTCCCTGCCACCAAAATCAGATAAGCTCCAGTATGCATGCAACCTTATCCCTTCATGTCGACCATCCTGATTGATTTTAACAGTATTTTTTCGTCCTGATCCTGTGCTTAGCGTGAATTCTACCTAATAAATCAGGCTTAGGAAGTACACATTACATTTACCTGGCAGAGACAGGAGCCCAGAGCCCAGATCATGAAATTTCCTAAAACAAAAAAGATAACTGATAAGCTCAGGTACATGGAATCAGAAAGTAAAGTACGTAGCCTGCCTGTTTATGGACAGTTATGAATTTTTCATGAAACGAGCAGAATCAGGTCAGAATGAAATGACATACATATCAGGGAATCGTTTAGGAGGCTTAACTCTGCCCATGTGCCCAGCTAGATCATTGCGTCAAGAAATCCGCTGATATCTTACCGTGACACTGTCTGCTTGCAATACAGAACAAATGGCGAACGATTCTTCAGACAAAGTAAGATGCACCAATCCACAATAATGACATTTTAAAAACATATAAAAAGACAATCTCATTGTTCCCTAAAAGACAACCCCTGATTCATGTACCCAACACAAAAGACGATTTTTTTCCCGAGGAAAGATCATTTTTTTTAAGAAGGGGGTTGTGCTTCCTGTCTCCTTCTAATTGGCTCAGACATTGCAAGCTTCTCTAAATTTTTCTAATCAAATATCATTATATCAATCAACATTGATGATAAACTGATCAATTATTGTCCTTTGGGTCCATGCATGTGTCATGGTCTCCACGGTGCTAGCTTTCACCTACCATAGGATGTGACATCGTAGTATTGGACCCTCTGATGAGTGAAGTCATCACTTCACTAAGTGTTCCAGGATTGCATATAAACTCTGCTGGGTTATGTGCCGAAATGATACAATAATTGTGGTTTAGAATGAGCAAGATTGGATTGGAATCAAAGTCGTAGAGGAATAAGAGGATGACACCGACGCATCCATGGCAGTGTAAGGGTGACAGCGTACACCCATGATGGATGGAAGTGTACTGTTGGTACTCAGTTTAGGGCCATGCCAGGTGTAAAGAGCTCGGGGGTACAGGAGATGCAGATAGACAGGCATCACATCAACACCGGCATTATCGGAGGCAATAATTTTGGCATTTAATCTGTTAAATTTCGCCGCAGGGGATCACGAATCTTCTCCTAGCGGTCACGATTCATCATTTTTTAGAAAAATATATATATACGTGATTCATCAATCATCAATACGATTCAATGGATTTTTTTTAAATAATACATTTTTTATTCAAAATTTTAAATTTGGTACCTGGATTTGAAAATTTACAAAAATGACTTTATGTCGGTACACCATATGCCGATCTAGGTCGATCGGCCCTAGATCGGCCGGTGGTCAGGTCCTTATCAGCATCCATCGATGTAGGCCGATCGGTTTAGATTGGCGATGGTCTGCCGATCTAGGGCCAGTCGGCCTAGATCGACATATCAAATGCCGACTGGCGTCTATATTTTTCTATTTGACAAATTCAATATCAAAAAACACTAAATTTTTGTATTAATATGTTATATATCCGTAATATTGTAGAATATTATGTGGAATTAGAGAAATTTGCACACTTTCTTATTCTCTATTTTAAAACAAAATTGCAATATCTATTTTGTAGGGAATCACACATCTGCAAATAAGCTCGTAAAATATGGTATTGAAGTGTAAGTATAAGATATTCAAATTATGAGTAAATAGTGAAGAGCAGGCAGATAAAGAGGTTCCAATGCATATAGTATAATACCAGAAGCTGTTCGAAAACAATCCAACAGAAACTAGACGCAATAACTAGTTCAACTGATTATAAATGGCATACTGGTAGTATGGACAGGAAGGTCCTACTGATTTCTCCGTTGTCTTTCTTCTCTAGCGCCTGTTTTCTTTCCTCTCTGTACCTTTGCTCTTACTGTCTAAAGTATGCCCTCTGTTGTCTATCCTCTTCACGTCATCTTGCAGTCCTTGCTCGCTCATCAACTTCTATTTTCCTTGTTTCGTACTCGAAATAACTTTCCGCCTCTGTGATCCAACCATCCTCGTACACACAAATACAACTCACACTGCTCTCTATCCAATCGAAAAATATAATACTGACACCGCTTAACACTCTCAATGCTACGCTCCACCACCCGACTTAAATTATTTTCGGTACATTAAAAACTACTAAGGTTAGCACCATCATGACCAATAAGTACTTGTCCATCTCTATAGTAAATCCTAAATAATATTCTATCCGACATGCCTATAAACATTAAGTTTACACCAACAGAGCTAAATTAAGCAGCAAATAATAACGTGACAGTATCATTTCACTTATTTAGCAAACAATGGCTAAGTATATTTAATTGTACATACTATATAGAAACAATGCAAAATATGAAATTACATAAATTTACATCATTAAGTTACTACGTGCACAAAGACTATGTCCGAAGTACCAAAAATATTCTATAGCAATGTGTACAACAAATGTAAATTATGTTGAAATACCTGGAACAGCAGTCGATGCAGTCATAGTCGGGTCTTACGTCAGCAGGCTAGCACGCGCAAGAAAACTACACAGAATAAGGTACGTTAAAGTACCTCTAAATTATCCTTAAAGTACCTCTAAATTATCTCTAAAGTACCCCTAAATTATCGCTAAAGTATGTTTAAAGTACCTCTAAATTATCCCTAAAGTATCCCTTGATTATGTCTAAACTATGTTTAAAGTACCTCTAAATTATCTCTAAAATACTCCTAAATTATCGCTAAAGTATGTTTAAAGTACCTCTAAATTATTCCTAAAGTACCCTTTAATTATCTATAAACTATGTTTAAAGTACATCTAAATTATCTCTAAAGTACCTCTTAATTATCGCTAAAGTATGTTTAAAGTACCTCTAAATTATCTCTAAGGTACCCCTAAATTATCGCTAAAGTATGTTTAAAGTACCTCTAAATTATCCCTAAAGTACCCTTTAATTATCTCTAAACTATATTTAAAGTAACTCTAAATTGTCTCCAAAGTAATCCAAAATTATCGCTAAAGTATGTTTAAGGGAGCTCTAAATTATCTCTAAAGTATCCCTAAATTATCTCTAAACGATGTTTAAATTACCTCTAAATTATCTCTAAAGTATCTCTAAACGATGTTTAAATTACTCTAAAAGTACCACCAAAATACTCCTAGAGTACTATTAAATTATCCCTAAAATACTACTAAACTAGTCCTAAATTACCCCTACAATACTGCTAAACTACTCCTAATCTACTCCTAAATTACTCTAATCTACTACTAAATTATCTACCCTACACCTATAACTACCTAAAGAAGAGAAAAGAGGGGAGGAGAGGGCATACCTAAAGCCTTAGGGGAGAATGAGGGTTTGGACACGTGATGGCTGGGAGGGAGGCTTCGGCCCCTTTATATAGAGCTTCTGTCGGCAGTTGATATGCCGATTTAGGTTGAATCGATCTAGATTGGTAGATTAACTGTCGACAGGGACCTAGCCATCAACTGATCTAGCCGATTGGCCTAGATCGACATATGGTGTATCGATAGAAAGTTATTTTTGTAAATTTTTAAATCCACGTACCAAATTTGAAATTTTAAATAAAAGATGTATTATTTTAAAAAAATGATTCATCACGGAAAAATGAAGAAAGAGCCCCTTACAGGTGCAGCGCTGTTCATCGCCGTCGTCATCCAAGCCTGCGAGCCGGGAGTGCTCCCCCTCTCACGCGCGTGCAGGCCGAGGGAGGGAGTACGCAGGCTCATGGCTGCCACCAACCGCAGCCCAGTCAACTCGCCGGCGCCGCAGACGAACGTCGCGGAAGGCGGCGCGGAGCTGTCTCCGGGGCCCGCGCGTCTGATCTGCCCATCTGCCTCTCTCCTCAACGAGGAGAGAAACCAGCCTCTTTGATGAGGAGCGTGATACGATAGGAAGGTAAAAAATTTATTAAAATCAGAAATATTTATAATTTCGTACATACCGTACAATACTAGTTATACGTTATATTCGATGATAAACATATATGAATTGATAAACATATATGAATATGAGTAGTTATGAGTAGTCAATATGTATCCTTTATTCATCTATTTACTTGTTAGCTAGATGAATATAAGTTGACCTCTACGTGTCTTCTATAATCAGCTAGGTAAACAGATATACTTGTAGATATACGGTGTCTATAGGTAATGAATATTGATACGAGTTTTTATATGTTGTGGTGGATAATACACATAGGTATGGATATCAAAATACACTACCGTGCCATTAAATTCAATTGCATCCCTAGAGCGGTTACTAGAGCGAGGAGTAACCGTGGTGACATAAGCTTTATCGGTTTAATTAGAGATGAAAACGGAGCGAAAATGAACGAAAATAAGTGGTACCATATTTGTTTTCTTATTTTTTTATGAGAAACGGAAACGAAAGTGAATATTCCGGAAACGAAAACGGAATCAAATAGTATTGAAAATGAATACGGATCAAATAAGAAATAAATACGAATATGAATCGAATATAGTACAAGAAATACATAGTATCAAATATAAACTCATAAGTCATGACAAGTTGATGCAAATATTATTTTATCACAAGTTCAATTGATCGCCAGGTAGCGATCCAATTCCCGTCGGCTCCAGTAGGCCCACTTGCACTTCCGGCCTATGATGGGCCGCAATGTCTTTAGGCCCGCGCGGACAAATGAGCTCACGTAATATTTGGGCCCATGATGAATGGACGGCCCAGATTGGATCGCTGCAATGAGTAGCGGTACAGTTCCATTTGTTTAATATCTCGATTTTTTCTGCGGTTCGTTTTAATTACGTACTCAAAAAACGTATGTATATCATCACCAGCTTCCTTGGTGGACGATGCTAACAAAGCAAGCCTTAGGGATCGATCGATGCTAACAGAGTCTACCGCGCAGGGTCGACTCAGTTTTTTATCCACACGTTCAGATGATAAGGTGATATAGGTAGAACAGATGACTCACAGCATCAGAAGTCACGGTGAATGATTCTGATAACAGGTTGTGGCATGAACCAGTGTGAATCTATCGTTTAACCTGCGAATCACAGAACCGAAAAACACTACCCTGCAGTCCCCCACTGCTCCTTGCGAGTTCCCGTGCCGCCGCGCTGCCTGTACCGCTGCCGCCGCCGGCGTCCTGTACCCCTGCCGAAAGCAGGTGAGCTCCGATTGCTGTAATCACAGGTGCATCTTGGATATTGGTTGGTGGTGTGTTTCATATGTCGTGTCTCAAAATCAGAAGTTTACTAACAATACATGCTAGCAACAATGGGCTGCTGGGGCTAGGAGATCGGCAGCGTGGCACGCCGGCGGCTAGAGTGGGGGAGGATATTAGCCCTTTTATTGTTGTAGAAGATGAAATTACAATGGAAACAAACAGCCAAAGTACAGAGTGAACTCATAGAATGAACTTATGATAGGGGTCGAAGTTTATGTTTGAAAGGGTCTCTTTCAACATACACACCTATTGAACATATAACTGATATTATCAGTTGCTAATTGTAAGATGATAATCCTGGTATTTGATCATTTAGTTTGTAACATATGGGACCACGTAGGCAAAGAATGTGGCTAGCCGCAAAACAAGAATCAATGGCCTAACAAACTATGGCACGACTAAAGCCTAAAGGCGTGGAAAATTGAGACATTGAACCAATAATCCCTAGGGACGGCAATCTTATGGTTCAAATTTGAGTATAACCAGACATAAAGTGAATGCGAACATTCTCAGGTTTAGACTTAAGTATATCATACACGTAAACAGGTGGCACAATAAGCCTTACTAGATTATTACGCATATTTCCGACAAGGAACGTGCCCAGCATCCCTAATTAACCCCAACAAGGCAAAAGCCACATGACAGCATGGCAATCACAGAGTTCATAACCAGTCACAATTCAGCATGGAGAGGAAACTAAACAAGCCAAAAGCCACACGATTGAATGCTAATATGATAATGCTAATGTTAAGTTTAGAAATGATCTGATTAGAACTTCAGGTCTCCTAACACCCCTGGATATGCAGAGAGCTAAACATTTTTTTCACGCTGGCTCAAAATTGATAATAATAATAGTTGTTGTTACTACTATTACCCCGCTGGCCTGCTTAAGAGTAAGTTCAACATAACAAACCAGCAAAGGAGCACAAGAAAAAAAATTCCAGTGTCACAGGCTACACAAGAAACAACAGCAAACATTTAGAATTAATTAAACCACAGACAAGAATCTCTAAAAAGGAGAAACGCAAACCACAAACAAGGTACCGAAAAACCTTAGACAATGCAGTATCACCTATCATTTACCGGCGTTTTCTCATCAAACTGGTACTAATCTCCATGCCATTAACATTCTGCACCAATCAGATAATATAGCTAAACCAGATTGTACTACACATTCAGGCGTAGGAGTTTATCACAAAGCATTCCTAGTGAGAATAGCGAAAAAATATAAACACCATAAACCCCACACAAATAGCACAATCATACTTTCCACACTTGATGCAAAATTTCCAAAGTAATCTACCAGTAAACTATGTAAGGATGAAATATTAAATTAGTACAACACAATTACACCCCAAATAGTAGTGAAGACACATCACTGAGCAATTTTTTGAAGAGTGCACTGTGCACCATTGTTTTTCTTACGATTTTTTTAATTCCATTCATCCCAATCCAACAAACAAATGATAAACAGCTAACAAATTGACCCTTAGTACTAAAAGCTTCACTGCACACCTTGCCACAAAATAAATGAATCTCTGAGCAAAACCAATCAATCTAGCACTAGTAGCAAACAACAAAATCAAATTATAACTTAAGCAAGATGGCACCACTTTGAAACATCATAATTGCAAGATTCACACAGAATGTGTCCAAATAAGATCCCTTAACAGATCCATACTACTAACATCACGATACCGTCACAAGCAAGCAGTAGTGCCATTACATCAGATTAAAAGCATTATCTGCTATGCAGAAAGCAAAAGACTTTGAAAAAGGATGAGATGGCAGTGCACCAATACCATCCGCCGCAGCAGCCGGAGGCTCAGAAGCGGAGCTTGGTGAAGAACCACCGGTTCTTGCCGGTCTTAAACCGCTCCTCGAGGCGCTCCTTGGCGGTCTTGCAGGCTGCGACCTTCTTGTCCCTGGTGGCGAGCGCGTCGGGGCCGGCGGCGACCTCCTTGAGGTCGACGTCGAGGGTGTAGCGAGTGGGCATGAGGTGGGTGAAGTTGACGAGCTTGAGGAAGCACTTGACGCGCGACTTCTTGGCAGTCTTCTTAGCCGAGTCCTTGCGGATCACCTTCTTGGGGTACTTGGCCAGGCCGGCGACGAGGCAGTGGCCGTAGGGGCGGTCGCGGGTGCCCTCCTCGAACACGCGCACGATCACCGCCTTCCGCCCGGCGAACCTCCCCTGCAGCAGGATCACCGCCTTCCCGGGCTTCAGGAACTTCACCATGGCCGATGCCCCAGGTATTTCCTCTCCTCGCCTCGTCTGCTGCTGCGCCGCCGCCGGATGAGAGTTAGGGTTCGGGGAGATGAGGCATTTATATACAAGATGTAGAAATGCTAGGGTTTGAGTTGTGCGTGGAATGACTGGTTTGCCTCTACGTTATGATTCGTGCGATGCGTATCCGACGGTTGCGCGTGGTTGAGAGCAGGTGGGGCCGAGATGTCAGATGGATGTCAGGTGAGCAATTCGAGGAGTAAAATCGACAAAAGGAGAGAGCTGTAGTGAGATGGGCCATTCACGGCGGGGAAGCACGGCCCACGGCCGCCACCGCCTCCACTCCTCGGCCTCACGCGGGAGAGGAGAAGCCCGCCGCCCGCGCGCTCCTCTTCTCCGTGCTGCCACCGCCGTCCCCGCCCTCAACGATGTCGCCGTCGCTGGATCTGCTCCGTCCACATCGCAAAGCCGCCGGATCCATTTTTTTTGGCGAGCAAAGATGAAGTTTTTGTTTCGTTCTAACGGGCTCGCACACTGTAAGTTTGCTTCATTAGCTTTTTCTAATCAAATATCAATTTCCATTGATGACAACTGTTCATTGTCCTTTGGGTCCATGCATGTGTCATCGACTCCATGGTGCGAGCTTTCACATAACATAGGATGTGACATTGGACACTCTGATTCTCTGATGAGTTATGACTTCACTGAATGTCCCAGCACTGCCTATCTATCTGAATGTTGCAGCACTGCATATATAATAACTCTGCTGGGTTATGTGCCGAAATGATACAATAATTGTGGTTTAGAATGAGTAATATTGGATTAGAATGAGCAATAGTAGCTCTGCTAATCAGTTTGGGGCCATGGAAGGTGTAAGCTTTGGGGTACAGGAGATGCGGGTTTTATCTCTTTTCGCCACAGCGGATCATGAATCTTTTTGGAGAGGATCATGACGGATCAATATTTTTTTATAAAAAAAGGTGGTTCATCAATATGATTAAGAAGAAATCTTCATCTCAATTTTAAAAAGCATCACAATATATAGATCTCTCAAAACAATTGCAGAACAAAAATTAATAATGGTAGTTTATGACTGCCATCCTAGCAGTCTGTTCATCCTTGTCAGCCCAACCATGTGAGCCACTGGATCTAGGCATGCTCATGCCTTTCTCCTAGCCAACTTAACTCGCCTCGACAGTGGTGGTGTAGCGGTCATCGTGGATGTGTGCTTGCATCTATTTCTCTTCTCCAGATTGATAGGGCTCTATAAACCAACCAGCGGTTAACAGGGACTTTGTCAGGTTGATATATATGAACCAATCTTTACTCGATCTTTATACAGGTTGATGACGTT
>KE371983.1:0-11351 GCA_000418225.1 Zizania latifolia
GCCGTCGCCGGACACGGAGGCGTTCTTTGGCGCGTTCGCGCCGCCGCCGCCGGATCTCGTCCCTGCGCGCGCCTTGGCCTGAGCTAAAAAGATTTGGGCTTTAGTGCGTCTTGTGCAGATGGTTTGAAGGTTTAATAGTTAGAATTCGAGTAGGAAAAATAATGCGACTTTGATCTTTCTTGTGTCCTCGCTGAATTGCAGAATGTGAATTTGCTCAAGCCTGCTGCCAAATTGGCAATTCCTCTGAAGATTACACCTGGTGCTATTAGATCTGTGACATGGCTGTATTGCTGCTGACCTGCTCATATCCATCTCCCTCCAATTTGGCATTTTGTCAGGGAGGTTTCCTAAAAAAAGCTGCGAACTTGTGATGTTCCAATCGAATATGGGAGTTTGATGGACATGGAGTTTCGGATCATCTGCATGCCAATGACATAACTGAAATCAACAAGACAATTCCTTTGTTTCATCCTCACCATGTTCTGGTTCACCGCCCATTTGAGATGCACGCCGTCGTGCCACCGGCGATGATGAAGTCCGGTGACCGTCGTGCCAATCCTCTCCTGATTGACAGATCAAAAAGCTCACAAATTGTACTCAGCTATGCATCAATCAGTCACAAAATTCACAACGTAATATCTTTTCTTGGTACTGATCACTTCCTTTCATGTCACATTTAAGAATTAAGATGGTAAAATGTAATCTTTTTGTTAAACATATAGTAAATGCTACTAAGTAGTATGGGACAGAAGAACAATTTTTTCATCTTTTGTATATAAACCCGTACGTTCTACGTGACAAAGAGAGGAGTCGTCTGTGTATATATCATATGTGTACAGCTCGCCGTTGCTGTACTATTCCGGCGTGTGGATTGGCCGGACAGTTCGTCGTCTGCCATGATGGCGAGACGGCGGCGAGGCGAGGAGGAAGAAGACGGGGGCGGCAGAAGATCGAGAAGGAGCTCATCGAGGACAAGGACGCGCGGCAGGTGTGCTTCTCCAAGCGCCGGGAGGGCGTCTTCAAGAAGGCCAACGAGCTCTCCGTGCTCTGAGGGGCGCACGTCGCCGTCGTCTTCTTCTCCCCCGTCGATTACGTTACGTAATGTGTTTATGGAAACAAGCGCAATACGCCTTCCCGTTTGAAATACGTACTTGCCTCTCCACACGTGGTAGTGAAGTGGCGCACCATGCGCTTGCAGTTTCCATGGCGCCGCCGCGGCCGCATTCCCCGCCCCTTCCGGCGTGGGCGGCGGACAACGCCCTCTTCCGCCGCCACCGCCGCCTCCTCCCGCTCCTTCTCCCTGTCGCTTCCTTCCGGGCGCTCCTCCCGGTGGTTTCTCACTGCATCGTCTCCGGCCTCGGCCGCAACCCCTTCGTCGCCTCCCGCCTCCTCCTCGCTTCCTCGCGCCTCTCCCTCCCGTTCTCCCTTCTACTACTGTCCCACCTTCCTGCCTCCTCCCTCTCGCCCTTCTCCTTCAACTCCCTCATCCGCGTCTCGCCTCCCGGGCTCGCCCTCCGCCTGTTCGACCAAATGCGCCACCGAGGCGTTCCACCGGATCGCTACACTCTCCCGTTCTTGATCCATGCCTGTTCTTCCAGTGATCGTCTTCTCTGCCAATCGCTGCACGGGCAAAGCCTCCGTCTTGGTTACTGTTCCCACCTCTTCACGCAGACGGCGCTGATGAACGCATACTTCGCGTGCGGGTTGGTGGTTGCCGCTCGCAGGGTGTTCGATGAAATTCAGGTGAAGGATGTGGTCGCATGGACCGGCATGGTGTCGGGTTACGTGGACTCTGGGTTGTTCCTCCTAGGTGTTGAGGTATTTCGGGAGATGAAAGGCTGCGAGGAGTCTGTTAGACCTAATGTGGCAACGGTGGTGTCAGTTGCTTCTGCGTGTGCTGGACTGGGCTCCCTGGAGTATGCCGAGGGGCTGCATGCGTATGTGGAGAAGGTGGGATTGGAAGGAGAGTTGATGGTGACGAATGCATTGATCGATATGTATGGAAAGTGTGGAGGCATTGAGTTAGCTCATGGCTTGTTTGGTCTGATGCCTCAGAAGGACCTGCATTCATGGACAGCCATGATTTCAGGGCTGGCTTCTCATGGCCACGGCAAAGAAGCGGTTGCCATGTTCTTGAGCATGCGAGAGGCAGGAGTACTGCCTGACTCAACTACCTTCGTGGTGGTTCTGTCTGCCTGCAGCCATGCTGGATTGGTGGATGAGGGGATATTTATCTTCAGTTCCATGGAGAGTGAGTACAAGGTCACCCCTGATATTAAGCACTATGGTTGCATGGTGGATCTTTTCAGCAGGGCAGGGCTTATTGCACGTGCTTATCAGTTTATCGACAGTATGCCGTTTGAGCCAAATTTGGCAATTCTTGGGGCATTATTGAGTGCTTGCAGTATCAACAATGAGTTGGATATTGGGGAACTAGTGATCAAGAGGATTGAGTCTGTTTGCTCATATAAAGGAGGTGCCAGTGTGCTTCTGTCTAACATTTATGCTAACCAAAACTTTTGGCACGAAGTTGATTCCCTTAGAAGGAAGATAAGAAATGATACTACTTGCAGAAAGCCACCTGGCCAAAGTGTGATTGCTGCAGAAGTTCCTTTCATGGGTTCTTGATCAGTGTTTTGACATATCCACTCTCAATGGAGCTTCTCTTGTTGTTGGGCAGGTAAGGCAACTCATGGTTTTTGTTTAAAAAATATGTAATCTGGAGTGTTGGATATTTCCTCACCTTACATTTGTTGCAAGATTCTTATTGCTGAACTGTTAGGAGAGAAAAATGAATATTAAGTCGAGCAATTGATACCAACACTCTTCTACAAACTTGAATTTGAGCATAGTGTTTGCTTAATTAGGATCGTGATCCACATGAGGTCATCCTTGTGTTGATGAGAAATAATGTTTCTTTCTGAATGAACAGGTCTGATTGCCATAATTATCTGAACAAGCAATAGAGGCAACACCACATACATTCTTTTTGTAGCGGATCAGGGAGGAGTCCCAAGCTTGATTTATAGGTATACCTACCTTCATGATAAATATTCTACAATAAAAAGAACACGATGAGATATTGACTAATTTTGGCTGATATTTATAAAATAAAATCCAGATGTCTCCATTTGAAGGTGCGCCAGAAGAATTTGATCAGACCATCTTCCCTGTTGACCACAAACGGTTGATTGGCCCAGTAGGCCTTGCTCTTAACTTAGCGAAAGAGGCACAGAGGTATCTAGGATTTAAGATCTATTTTTAACTAATTAAGCAGCTACCAATGAAGCCTGGAACATGGTCTGTTATGCACAATATGCATTCTGATGCATTCTGAAACAAAAATACACATGATCCTTTTGGTGGGATAAAAGCTTTAGCTCCTAATAAATTGCACCGTTGAATACCATCATAGTTAGTCAGTCATGTTAGATCATCCTTGAGACCTCCCGAGAATCTCAAGATGTAACGCAAGTACATCATGTAGATGGTTCACTCAGAAGCCTTTTATTCACTGATGGTTGGACGTGCAATCTGCAGGAGGAGGAGCTACACTGACACTGCAAACTTCACCTTGCGCTGCGGTGTGTGCCAGATTGGTGTAATTGGTCAAAAGGTGACAACTCTTTGAAAGACACAATATCTTTGTACCAGTCCATGGTAATCATGAACTGAAAGCCTCTTCTCTTCGTGCACAATACAGGAAGCCGTCGAACATGCGCAGGCCACTGGACTTGTCAATTTCCAGGAATACAATTGACCATACAGGACACACTTGTGTAGTAAACTGATGTTCATCTGTTCCAATTGATAATTCTTCTTGGGCTGGATGTGGCATAGAACTGTATTATTCCCTCTGTTTTATATTATAAACCATTGCAACTTTTTAAAAAGTTAAACTTCTCTAGTTTTGACTAAGTTTAAAGATAAATATATTAGCATCTACAATACCAAATAAATATATATTAATAATATATTTTTATGGTGTACTTAATGAAACTAACTTGATATTATAGTCGTCAATATATACTCAATAAAACCAGTCAAAGTTATAGAATTTGACTTATAAAAAATCAAATAAATTATAATATGAAATAGAGTGAGTAAAACATTTGTTACAGGATAATTTAATAATGCCAGGTGAATAACCCGTTGTGATTCCGACATCTGCTTGTCAATTAAGTCTTCTTGTCAGCTTGTGATTTTGTTTCAACCCTTACATCACAGGTCTCGCGGCCCATTAAAGGCCCAAGGCATTTGTAACAACAATCCTTTGCTCTCAGGATAAAGCTTCCACAGGTCAAACGACATTACTGATCCTTCATAGCTTATTGAAATCAAAATCATTATTACTTTTATTAGGCAAGACCAGTATAACAGACAATCTACACATTAAATGTTGAAAATTTATTATGCAAAACTTATACTCAATGTACAGACGACTTGAATTCTAAAGAACTAATGGAAATACTATCAAGAAATTATTTTTAAATCAGCAGTGAACCTCAGCAGTAAGGCAGATCAGTATATCAGTACACACAAATGTACATATTACCGTCGACATTAAGAAAAATTATATTAAAGTATAACCCACTTCTCTAGTAGTGTCTGAAAAAATAACTTCAATTTTGTCCCTTTTGGTGATTTGCTATACAGCATCCATATATCTATGTTGAAATCCAGATTTTGAGGCTGCCTGATTTCTAAAATTCAAAATTTTGAATTTTCGAAATGAGGCAGCAAAACGTAAGCATCATACGCATCCTACGTATGTAAGTTTTCATCCGCTATCAACAAATCTCTCTATGGAGAGGCATTTGCATCACAGGTCACGGATGCAAATTGAGATATCCCTAGTTTAGGGGATATACTAGAAACATGTTTACCTTTTAAACATTTTAAGTATTTATTTAGTAGAAGATCCTGCCAAAGGCTCTCACTGTTGACCAATTGATGTAGCCATTTATTTAATAAGCATATGTTCTTCACATCAAGGTTAATTGACTAATTAGCATATCTACTAATATCACAATTTAATTAATTGGGTGTGGCCTTCTTTTCCAACCCCTTTTGACTCGGTAGATCTCCTCCTTTGGTCACTGTCACCATCCCAATCAAAAAAACGCGATTTCCTCGTGACACATGATCGATTTGACCGGGTGGATCCATCCCCTTGCTAACTTTTTTCAAATGTTCAAATACTAAATCATTGCCCACTTTATTATCACTATCAATCGATATACATATATACTATCACTAATGATCAGCTAATAATAACGGATGTCTATTGATGTTCGTCACTATTAATCAATCAGTAGTAACGAGTGTAGATTTATACCCGTTATTAATATATAGCCTTTACTAACGTGATAAAATTAAGTAACGGATTGTATGTCCATCATTAATTATTATTATTGATGTTATTAAGTGTGTGAGGTAGTGAATGCTCATGGCATCAGGCTGAAAGCAATAGATGCATACACTAGGAGATAGTGCATCATGATAGATTGATACGTCCATGTAGTATATGTACTAATTTTGGGGATAATTAACTTCTGGGTAAGCATGCCAACTGTTAATCGAACTTATAATAAAGATGACACATGCATGCTATCACCATTGATAGCTAACTAAGCTAGCTTGGATAATTAGCCACTAATTGAACATGACAGCAATTTTTTCAGGGAAAGCATACATGCATGTAACTGTAACGGCTCAGTGAGACTGGCACTAATGAGACCACTAATTAAATCACTTAATTAGAGCTAATATTTTAAGTTCTATGTATCTATATCTAGTGCTGTGGTATCAAGAAACAGGTTGAAACAGTGAAACACAAGGCATGCTTGCAAATGCATCACTACAGGGGATGGCATGGGGGTACATGCATGTAGCCTTCTTGAGTTCTCTCTTTAGCAACAGGCATGCATGCATGCCTCCATAATTAAAGTCATGTTTGGCAAGTTTGAGTTTTGAGATTTATGCTAGATCTACACTTTGTTTGATAAAATAAAGTTGTTTAAACTTTTATTTTTAGTTCAAAATAAAAAAACATATGACTTAACTAAATACCTTTAATCCACGTACAGCCCTAGATTCAATATTTTTTAAAGTTAAATTTAATAAGTTTTTAAAAAATCTTAGATTCGGAGCTACGCCAAACAAGTCCTAAAAGATAGGTAGCCCAAGGGGACATTGATTCCTTCCTAATCACCATCATTGCCCCACCAGGTCTCTAGACCACTCCCACAAAAGCAAAGCAAAAATATTCTCAATTAATTAGCAGTAGCTGATATTGTGAACCTCCTAGAGAGAGATATATGTCTTGGTGTTAATCTCTCATCAAGGATGGCCCCCACATGGCTTATCATATTTGGGTGTTGTCCTTATCAGATATGCACTTGCCTGGTTAACAACTTGGCCCTTGTGATTATCTGCTAATTAATTAACCAATTAATTCCCCCCTCAGATGGAGAGTACCTAATTTGGGCTAGCTAACTATAGGGTTTTCCTTGTAGCATTAGGATGTGCTGTCACTTTAGAATATGCATAGACTATGATCAATTGGATTTGTCTTATGTATGATGCATAATTAAGGATGTGATAGTGATGAGAAGCTAATTCCAAGAGTCCCATGCAATTAAAGGCATGCATAGAGTACTCCCTAAGCTAGTCTGTGAATTTGGTGAATTGTACTATCACTACAGTTTCTGACCAGCTCTGTTGCTTTCATATACCACAGGACTGGCTAGGGCTAGGCATCATTGGGGTTAAGTACTGGGGTTGGTTAGGCCCAAGGGACCCACTCCATTAATCTGCTGAAAAATTGGTGTTGTGGTTATCCTAGAATTTTGATTGCTCAAATATTTATTTTGCAATCAATGGTCCTGCTGCTCTTGTGCATAATTTGCCATCATGAAGACTGGGGGAGGCCCCTATCTATGTGCTGACCAGATCTGAAGGAGCTCCAGAAGTGAACCTTCACCATACTGTCTGCATCTGCAATTCTGCATTGGCAGGTGAATCTCATCCTCAAGTCTCAGGTATGTGTATATCTCTCTGATGAGTTGAAACCTGTTACTGTCACTAGAGATGTAGAATCTACACTAGAAGTAGAACCAGACAAAGGTGAAAACTTTCATGAGAAGATTGTACTGTATGGATCTGCACATCCCTGCAGGCTGAACATATATATGCCACTGGTATTAACTGCAAGGACCTACATGGCATACTTGCAATAAGTACCAGAATATACATGCAATAAGTGGCTTTTTCTGGCCAGTGCTTCATATTTTATACTACTGGTACTACCTAACCTCACAATCTTTCTTTGTTGATTGACAGTGGGGAAGCTTAGGCCTTTGCCCTAACTTGAGGAAGAATAAGACCATCTTAGGAAGCATCATTGGATGCCTTTCTTGACCACTTTTGACACTATGCTACTGCCTCTCAATGAAATTGTCTTGTCATGCTTTGCCACCACATGCATTTCTTTCTTTCTCATGTCCAAGATTATTCATTTTATTGCTCCATGCACAGAACAGTGGGGGGCCATGGACCCACCAGCTTGTTGAGTGGACTAGGAGGGTTGTGTGTGAATTTATCTTCATCAAGACTGTTCTTGTTGTCAGTTGCTATGTACAGTACTACTTATGTGTCATACCCTTGCTGTCCAATTTGTCTGAAGCTGCCAAAGCTCATTAATTATGCATTTGTTGCATTTTGTAGTCAAAATGACTTCTTTTCCTCTCTCTGCAGCTCATGTCTTCTGCAAGATTGTTATGCAGTTTGGGGAAAAAAGAACTTCATATGCTGGTATCTACATGCTGATGCAGGTGTATTGCAGTAGTTAGCGAGGAAAACGTCTGAATTAGTCCTTATGCCGGACAGTGGCCAACCTCGTCTGTCAGCGAGCGCAAGAGAACAAACAAGAAAAGTTCAATCGAGCTGAAGCATGATTGACGCATACGTGCATCGTGGCGCAGTGATCTCGATTGATCAGGTAGCGAGACTGACAGACCACAGTCCAACTAGTCCAATGGCATCTTCTGAACCTCTCCATCCATGATCTGTCCGGCGAAACAACAGTTCCATCCTGGTGCTGACGCTGATCAGCAAGGAAAATTTTGCAACTTGTTACTACTACTCACTCTCTCCGGCAAGTCCACGCAAAGGTTTGGATCAGAGGCTCAGAGCTGGCCAGGCTTTTGCAACCTGCAGGTGCACTGTGCCTGATGATACATCACTGGGTGTTAGCACAGTGCAGAAATGAAAAAAGCTAGAGTTTTTTTATATGAGACTATGAGTACGCTAGTATAATATTGCAGCTAATCATTCCTAGATTCCTAGGAGAATCAGAGGACTTAGACAAGTAAACAGAACTCAAGGTGATTCATTTGCTGTCGGAGAAAATCACAGAATCACGTGATTTTGGGACTGGTTTTTTTCATCTCTTTCTCTTGAAAAAAACATGACTGATTTACGGTACATATAGAATAAAAAAATTGTAGCTCAAAAAAACATAAACTTGCAGCTCAAGAAAACATATTCCAACTACTAAAGAAGATGCTACTGACATATGAAGATGCTGTAAACATAAGATACACCAACTACTCCTAATTAAGCATAAGACTTATCTTATCAATCTCCTCCTAAATCTTGTGTAGTGTCTTTTGGAAAATTTAAACCATCCCAATCTTGGCGCGAAGCTCCTAGAACTTGATCCGCCTAAGCGACTTGGTGAGGAAGTCGGCGAGCTGGTCCTGGATGTTGATATAGTTGGCCTTGACGCTCCCCTCATCCAAGCAGCTCCGGATGAAGTGGTACTTGACCCAGATGTGCTTACTGCGCTCATGGAAGACGGGGTTCTTCACCAAGGCCAAAGCAGATTTGCTGTCCACCCTAAGCTCCACTGCTTTAGCATCTCTGCCAAGAAGATCACCAAGCAGCCGAGCCAGCCAGAGAGCCTGAGTCACCGCGGAAGTGGCTACGATGTACTCTGCCTCACAACTGGACATAGCCACCACCTGCTGTTTGACCGACTGTCAGCTAATCAGACACTTGCCAAGGAAGATCAGCGTCCCGCTGATGCTCTTGCTTGTGTCGATGTCACCGACGTGATCGCTGTCGCTGTACCCGATGAAGTGCGCCCACCGGGGTACCTCGGTTAGTGCAAGCCGTAGTCGGAGGTCTCGTGACATAGCGTAGGATCCTCTTCACGGACTGTTGATACTCTGTTGTCGGTCGCTACATGAACCGACTGACATAGCTGACTGCGAACGCTAAGTCCGGCCACGTGTGGACAAGGTAGCGAAGGCTACCCACAATGCGTCGGTGCTGCGTCGCGTCCACCTCCTCTGCCGTGCTGTCGCGGCACAGCTTCAGCCTTTCCTCTATGGGAGTGTGGGCTGGGTTGCAGTCGGTGAGTTCGCCCAGCTCGACGATGCGCTTGGCATAGGTGGTCTGGCGAAGAGAGATGACAGAGCTGTCCTGGTGCACCTCGATCCCTAGGTAGAAGGATAGTAGCCCTAGGTCGCTCATCTGGAAGGCGTCCTTCATCTCCGCCTTGAATGCCTCCATCTCGTCCTCCTTGGTGCCAGTGATCATCAAATTGTCGACGTAGACACCTACCAGTAGGGTATTGTCTCCCTTGCCCCGCCGGTAGACAGCAGCCTCGTGAGAGCTCTGCTGGAACCCCATGTGCTTGAGGGTGTAGTCCAGCTTGACGTTCCAAACTTGTGGTGCCTGCCGCAAACCGTAGAGAGCCTTGCACAGGCAGAGAACCTTGTTCTCCTTGCCGAGGATGATGAATCTCGGCGGCTGGTGGACGTAGACCTCCTCCTTTAAGTCGCCATTGAGAAAGGCAGACTTGATGTCCATGTGGTGGACACGCCAGCCCTCCTGGGCTGCCAACGCGAGGAGGACACGAACGGACTCCATCCGCGCAATGGGCGTGAAAGCGTCGTTGAAGTCGACTCCCTCCTGCTGGACGAAACCGCGCGTCACCAGCCGAGCCTTGTGCTTGGCCACCACCCCAGCCTCATCCTTCTTGAGCTTGAACACCCACTTAAGGGTGATGGCGCGGTGGCCGACTAGAAGATCAGCTAGCTCCCACGTCCAGTTCCGCTCGACGACGTCCATCTCCTATTGCATCGCGGCGTGCCAGGTCACGTCTCCCTCCGCCTCAGCGAAGGAGCATGGCTTGCCGTCGTCGTGCGCCAGGTGCAGCTCGACCTCAAAGTCATGCTGCGCCAATCTAGGGATGGGCTGCTCGCTGAGGATGTTGTCCATGGTGCGGTAGCGCAGAGGCTCATCGACACGATCCTCGTCGTTTGACAGCGGAGTAGAGAACTCCACCGCACATTGCTCATCACAGACCGAAGCTGTGGGTGTCGATCCCGGAGGTGTGGGCGCCGGTGTAGGAGAGCGAGGCATGGCCGGTACTGGAGATGGTGGCGGACTCGCCGGAGCTGATGGCGTGCCAGGTGCCGGGGCAGGCGAGCTCGGTGAAGATGAGCTGCTAGCTCCCCTCACTTCCTCAAAGTGGACGTAGTTGACGACGAAGTCGCTGATCGTCGAAGTCGAGCCGTCATCCACCATCTTGCCCCACGTCCAGCCTCGCCCTTTGTCGAACACGACGTCACGCGAGATGTGGACGCGCTGTGTCGCAGGGTCGAGGATGCGGTAGGCCTTCAAGACCCCTAGCGTGCTCCGGTCGTCGAGCTTGCTGACGTGGTTGAGCTCCTTAACGAACGCCAGGCAGCCAAAGACATGGAGGT
The DNA here is from genome assembly GCA_000418225.1 of Zizania latifolia. Lineage (NCBI taxonomy): Eukaryota > Viridiplantae > Streptophyta > Magnoliopsida > Poales > Poaceae > Zizania > Zizania latifolia. Next base: position 10,779 of record KE371983.1, read on the forward strand.
GGCTGACCGTCGGCTTGCGCTCGTGCCAGGCCTCGTACGGTGTCTTGCCGTCAAGAGCCTTGGTAGGCGAGCGGTTGAGGAGATGAACGACGGTCATCACAGCCTCTCCCCGGTAGATCGCCGACATCCCCCTCTGCTTGAGGAGGGCATGAGCGGTGGCCACCACCGTCTGGTTACGGTGCTCGACGCGCGGAGAAGTGGCGCTGGATCCCCTCATCAGCGTAGTACGCTGCGAACTCAGCCGTTGTGAACTCACCGCCGTTGTCTGTGCGCAGCACCCGAAGCTTGCGGCCACACTCCTTCTCTACAGTAGCTTGATGACGCTTGATAGCGTCCGCGGCTGCCGCCTTGGTGTCGAGCAGGACCGCCCACATATGGCGGGACATGTCATCGACGAGGAGGAGAAAGTAGTGCCGGCCTCCAGGGGTAGCCGGTGTCACGGGGCCACAGAGATCGCTGTGTACGAGCTCCAGCTTCTCCTTGGCACGGAAGCTCGCCTGGTGAGGGAAGGGGATCCGCCGCTGCTTGGTCAGCACGCAGGTGTCGCAGAACAACTCCACGTGCTCGATACTC
>KE371983.1:32231-69605 GCA_000418225.1 Zizania latifolia
CAATGTACCAAACTCATGGTTTTGCTTTTTTGCAATTGTGGAAAGTCAGAGATAAGCAAATATTTCATTACCCATTGTGGATGCTACCATGGAAGAAAAGATGCCCAGGAGACAGGAGAAAGGCAATGAAATAGCCAGCGCCCCTGATTGCATATCTCTAACCTGTTCAAAGTTACAACAAACAGATTGATTTCACATATTCATATACACAAAATTCACATAATGGAAAGCTAAAATAAGAAGCGTAACACAAACCAAGAGTTGCTCCAGGAAACAGAAGTACGCAAGCATGCTGATCATGATTAGAATTGGAGTTTCCTGCCAAAACCTTTCAGAAAATAAGTAGGGCCAATTTAGCAACAAGCAGACAAACATTGTTGATATTGTTGTGGTCGAGACAGAAAAAAGAATAAAAAAGTTGTCTTTCATAAAACAAGAAGAAAACTATGTGTCCAGTGTAAACCTTTTCCAAGGGTCAAGATATCTACACACTAAAAAAGTGCAGATTGAAGTACCTGTATGTTTGTGGTGCTCTTTGCTGAACACCATTTGGTGGTCGTCTATTAGCAGTTCGACTCTGTATTCTCAATAAAGTCACAGGTAGATTCTGAACTTCTTGCTTGCAAACATCGCATGTCTTGTTTCCCTTGATGCTAAACCATTTTATTGCACACTCCTTGTGTGCAAGAGCGAGTTCTCCCCTGCAGCTGCACTCCAATTTTAGTGTTTCTCCTCCTTCGTTGAGTTCAACTAGACAAATCCTACAGACCGCATCTTCTTCAGGAATGTCTTCACCTCCGTCTTCAGGAACTATCAGGGATGAACATCATGAAATTTAGTATTTCTTTTGTGCAACTTTTCTGTTTGAAGCCAATATTTTGGTTTAAGCAAATTTAACTAATATAAAACGTTTTATGTCTAATATGTTGCAAATTGAATTGAAAAGGAGAAAAATTCCAAGGTTAATACCATCTACTGCTTCTTCAGTGCCACCATTTGATGCAATAATTCCAACAGAAACAGGTCGCGGGGTTGTCGGGATCACACGGATGAGGCCTGATGAATCCATCCTCCTCAGACTCTTACTTTTAGGATTTCCTGGCACAGAGAGTGAGCGCCTAATTTGTGTTTCAACCTCATTCTCCTGCAACCATTGTGAACCACATTAATATGACTCTAATGAAGGTATAAATGCACCATATTAGTCGGTTACTAATTCCATTTTCCACTGCAGACATGTAAAACCTTGCCATATTACATCAAGTATTAAAGCCTGAAATCCTCTGTATGTGCCTAAGATATACAGGGTAAATACCTAAAATACCATTGATTTATGATATACCAAGATATATCAACATACAAACAACAGAGTCCCAATTAAATACTTACAGGTGGACTCGGTAGGTTGCCAGCGTGAATTTCCTGAGAAGATGGTCCTGAAGCTGCTACAGGAGTAACTGGAAGAGAATGGGTCTGCTTCGCTGATAAGGAGCGGATGACCTTTGTGAAGGAAAATGATCTTGATGTCGTTGGCTTCACCTGCTGTCCTGATGAAGATGGTGTGTCAGGAATTAGAAGAACTGTCTGATCACCATCCTGGAATGAGTTCTTTGTCTTGAAGCTCCTCTGTGCAATTATTCCCCTGACAGATGATTTTGCTCTAGTTGAATTAGGTCTTGGCGGCAAACCGCTTCTTGCTGAACTTGGGCTAGGGGATATGTTGATACTAGTTGAAGTTGATATAGGATCATCAAAGGCCCTAGTTGGTATTTGTAACGAAAGGTTTGGCCGTTGCAAATTCTGACAAGATAAACCATCATTTTTAGCATCTTCACCCTAATCCAATTTACATCATTTAAGAAAACAACAATGTCAGTCACTTACATTGAATATAATATACAATTCTTGTAAGGTAAGTTAACTGCAAAGAGCAGCAGTGTAACAAAAGAAAAAGGAAGGAAACACCATGAATCATACGATCTATTGCATCATACTAACACATCAGGAATAGATACTCATTTGGCACCAATACCAATGCTACTTGCTTCTTCACTCTTCTGTCAAGCTTATGTTCACATCCAGACATGGAACAAGAACCCAAAGGAGCTTAATTAAAGATATTGCATGAACTACACTGGTGTTACTGGATTATCCTGGACAATGCCAGCCTTCTCAGGGCAGTAAATTAGATTGCTTTTATCATAGAACTTCAATCATGAACAGAAATGCCTGTATTGCTCTAAGAGCTTAGTTGAGTAGCAATGCTACCTCTCTCTCAAATAGTTTGGTCTACTCAGTTTGACAGTCACTGCATAAAATTCAGTATGGCCTGAGCCCTAACTTGACCCTTGCAGGGTTCATCTTTGAAAAGAGAAAATAATATTGAATTCAGTAACTAATTAGCCACGAAACAGCATTACAACACGGACTACATGCCTACCCTAGCAACACATATGTACTGCTCTTTGTAATGAAGGTTTCAGTGGAACAGTTTGATAAGAATATCACAATATCAATGCTAATAATTGAAGTGAACTTTGAATCATTGATCATCAAGGAGGTAACTAAAATATTAACCACGCCTGCCGGAACAACCAACGGATAGAGAATCCACGAGACCGGAGACCCCCCACCAAAACACCAAACTGACAATCGAAATGTCGAATCGCAAAACATAAACTCCAAGATCCAATCTTTAACTATGGTCGTAACAAAATCCCATGCTACGAACAAAATAAGAAGGAATACATCACAAACTGGATCTCCGGGGTGTAGAATCTGACCGCGCGATTGCCGGACTCCGGCGCCGCCGCCTCGGGACTATCCATCCGCGGCTCAACAACCTCCGAGGGAGAGAGCGAGAGAGAGCAAGCAGGTGGCTTTCCTGCTCCCTGGAGTCGAAGTCAAGGGAAGATGACCGGAGGGAGGAGCAGAACAGACGGGGGGGGCGGTGGTGCCAGTGGAGAGTGACGGCTTGACGACTTCCTTTTTTTGCAGTTTACTCCACCGTTTTTGCTGGAATTATTGTGACCTCATGTACACAGTGAATCTACCGGTATATTGATCCCTGAAAGACGATTTCGTTCATAAGCATCCAGCTGCTCGACACATCTGGAGCTCGTGGTGTTTTGATTTCCATTTTCTGAACGCTTTATCAGGCAGAACCACAGAAGAGTCGAGCTCATCTGCTTGTGCTTCAGTTGCTCTGAATGGTACATGAACTCGAATATGAACTAGTTAGACGATTGATCATTTGCAGATTAGCAGCTTTGGCTAATGAAAAGCAGCATGCCCCAGTTGAAGATTATCACGAGGTGTTTACTGAAAGTTGCACGATCATGTGAGCAGAGCGCGCACTCACTATCACACACTGAACCGAAACTACATGCTTATTGTGTAATCAAAAGTTGTCTCATTAGTGGAGGATTAGTCCACGCGCATTGTGAAGGTGAGCATTATTAGTTAGCCAATCATTACGCCGCACGGTCCATTATACCCGAGGACCCCACTCGCCGGTGACAGTGCAGAGCTGCCTCACCGTGGACCGTGTCCAGCTTCTTTGCAATGGATTGTTTTCGAAGAAATTTCGAAGTATTTAATTAAATTCCAGTAAAATTTCTGTACAGGAGCTCTAAACTCCTTTAATTGGTGTAGTTGCTATGGATCGGCAATAAAACAATACTTACAATAAATAAAAAAATCTTAGAATCTCGAATCTAAAATAAATCACTAAAGAATCACAATTTTGATTTAGTAAAACCCATCTACTGCCAACAAATACCTTCTTTTCTCTTTTGTTGTGTAATTGTTCTATTCTAATTAATTGGGTCGTAGCATGTTTTCACCAACATAAATCGTCCATTTTCTGCTTTTTTTTTCATACTTGGGTTCCGCATGGGTGTGACCTGTACTACTTCGAATTCGAGTTTTTCTCAAACAACTTATACATGCAAAAAACGTTTCCCTTTCTTGCTGTTGCGTGACTATCATAGCGGAAAAAAAAACAAATACCAAATTGCCATACGAGTGTTTAGCTCTTTTGTACGACTCACTCGTAGGTCGTGGTGTGAACATGAAACGATCAACGACTGCCACTGGTTTCACGCAAGCACTAACTGCTCCTGCGTAGACCAGCTAACCGCTAACTAACCAACCACGCTGACCCGGCGAGTCAATTGAAACCCGAACACAAACCCAAACCGTCACACGTGACATTGCTAGAGATGTCAATGAAAAAAATTCGTAAAGAATAAGTAGTCTCTAATTTATAAAAAATCACTTATCCATATTTATATTTCTGTTTGTGAAAAGAATTTTTTTTCTAGCTCTATCCCATGCGAAGAATTGGTACTGATGGGATCTTTATTCCTATGTCAAAAGAAAAAAAAAGTTTAAAGAAAATAGAATGTATCTTATTAAAACATATTCTACTATAAATTTGATATTATAATTGTTTAATTATTTTTCTATAAAATTGATCATGTTTAATCTACCATACTCTATAATTGGCGAAGTATGGTTGTCCACTATGGACGACCATCTAATCAATCTCAGTCATCCATTTTCTTGTATCAAATCTCAATCCTCGATTAGCTCTAATCTAATTGTTATGGAATCTATCTAATCTAATTGGAAACAAGTGCTACGCACATGGTAACGAAAAACGACGCGCCCACAGTCCGCGCCGCCCCCACACTCTGCTATATGAAATTCCACATATTTTCATAATGACTAGTCAAGACTTTTTAAATTATCTAGATCATTTCTTTTATAAGATGTATATCTTTCCGTATAATAACTTTACATTTAAAAGACTTTCATAGTGGATGGATATCTTTCTGTAAATAACATTTCATTTAAAGGACTTTCCTTAGTGGATGAATATTTTTCCGATTAAAGACCTTCCATGTAAAGAACTTTTCTTAGTAAGCTGATATATTTTTCTCTAATGACTTTCCTCATATTGAAATCTTTCCTTTTCGATTTGATCTCTTTCCATCTAATGTGAGCGTCATGATCGAAAGTTGCTTTCTTTCTATATGGACGAGTTCCCGATTTTCACAGCGTACTCTATAAAATAGGAGACCCGACCCAAGCAGAACACACCCCATCTTCCTGCTTGGCAGTCCTACTCCCAAAACTATCCCGATCATTAGTTTCGCTGAAGGAACTTCGAAGGGCTGTCCAAGGGCAGTATAGATGACATCCGGAGGATCGATGCCATCTACCAATTGCTAGGAGATCTACCCTAAATAAACAGAGAAGAACAACTACACTTTCCTCATGGTTTCTTCATTCTGGTTAGTTTAATGTCTTATTCCACATAAAGGGTAATCATGAATAGGATAAGAATTAAGCTAAAGTTTATGATTTTCTAACAGATTGATCTCCTCCCGATCCCTCCTGTCGTATCACTGGCGCCGTCTCCTCTTCCTCCCTCGCGCTGCTCCCTATCCAGCACAAGGTCACTGCCCGTGCAGATTGTAGACGCCAAATAATACAGCCTGATGGCTTGGACTGCAAGCAAATATTTTTCTTGTGCTTTTATTTGATTATTTGAGGATATGGCAGTTTGATTTACACCTGTAATTATTCTTTGGTGCTGCTACAATCTTTCTAACTACTAAATTAAAGTTCTAAAGAATCCAACTCCTGACTAATAATATAATTATTTTTTGATTTTCACCGGTGCGTAGCACGATATTAGTAATATTTAACGCAGTTAACATGCTAGACACGACGCGATGTAGCCCGAGCCCAACCAGGCGAGGCGAGGCGACCGGACCGTGTCACACGGCCGCCCGGCCGATTCGCCGCTGGGCCCCACACGGCTGCGTGCCGCGGCTGCGGCTCCCGGCTCGGGGCCGGACCGGACCGGGCCGGCCAACACGTCCGCGTCGTCAACGGTTTGACCGGTCCGGCATTCCATCTGTCCTCCGGCTCCTCCTCCTCGTCGACGTCGTCTTCTTCTTCTTGCGCGCGGGCGCCCGGTCTCTCCCTCCCACTGCGGAGAAGTCGAATACGACCGCCTGCTGCCCTGGCTGCAACCCAACCCGAGCCCCACCACTCCAAAGCTGCCATTTTTCCGCCACCGTGACCTCGCCACCAAACGAACGCCCGCCGCCGCCGCGCTCCGAGGTGGGTGGAAGGCTTCCCGGTGCTTTCGGGAGAGAGGAGTCCCCGACTATTCTTGGGTTGGCGCCCCCCCGGACTAGCTGCTCGGATTTCTGCTGCCTGCGCGGGTGGTGAGAGAGGTTCTGGTCTGCTGCGCTCTTGGCTTGCCGGCGTCTCCTGGGGCTGCTTCTCTCGCCAGTTTCACCGAGGCGGCTGATCAGGTGAGTCTACTTGGTTGATTTCTCTGAATCCTGCAGATAAAGCTGGGGTTTTTCTTGCTCTGGGGCTCTTGTTGCTGCCCTTGACAGTCTAAGGTTTGATGTTGAGCAAGGAATTAGAGGGTGTTTTTGTCTAGGCTGATTTCCATGTGTTGATTGATTGAAAATTTTGCGATAATCCGTGAGATGAAGGACCAGAATCCGGAGGGGCTGAACTGAATTATTTTCTAGGTTGTCCTCGTACGCCTGTTTACCGATGAGTCTTCAGTTCAGTACCTTGCTCTGTGCGATCGGTGCGAAAACAGTTTACATCTTCTGATCGGTAATTTTGTACTAATTCGTATTAGCTGGCTCTAAGTCAATGTGTTCCTTTCACCTGCTACCCGCATGCATGCGCCAAATTTAAACATGCTTGTATGCTACTATAAGTTTTGAGTGCACCATCTTTATTGCTTTTAGTTGAGTTGTAACCAATGAACGGCCTAATGTACCTGCTTATTGTAAATGTTGATCAAGAAACCCAGACAAATGCTGCCTCTAGTAAAACAGTTAAAGAAAGATCAGCCTGACATCGTGATAGGTGTATTACTTAAAAAACCATCGTTCAAGGTCTAAGGCTTATAAGTCATAACAAATGCAATTTGTGGGGCATTGGGTGCACTGGCTGTCAAAGCGAGCAATGTTCTTTGTGGCAGGGTATACATCTATCAATGGAAGAATTCTTGTAGTTTAGTTGTAGTTCAGGACCTTATGGACGAATAAGGAGGCCTTTTCCATTCCATGCACCATTATACTTGCGGTATTCCTGGAATATAATGTTTCAGTATAATATTAACCATGAATTTAATGTTTGAAATGATAAGTTATTCCGTACAGCTTTCTTTGTTTGTAACCGGTACCTACATTATTTCTTTTTAGGATAATATGATGGCAGCTGCTGAAGCTTGACGACATGTTTATGTGGATATCATAAGTTGAAGCTATACTTATTGAACTGCGGAGGGAAGGCCATTATAGCAGTTTTGGATTCTCGGGTAATGGGTTGTTTTTGTATCTTTGGCAACACGAGAAGAGCGACCCGACAGCAAAGTTCTCAGCATAATGATGGTAGCAATCTCTAATACAGACTGCATCCTCCACTATTTGAGTACGATTTATCGGTGTTCATCCTTGATATGTTTCATGTTGTAACATCTAATACTGTTTGTATAGGTCTCTCTGGTGATACAAATATAACAAAATACACTTACAGTGAGCTAGTAAGGGTGACGGAAAATTTTAAACCATCAAATAAGATTGGTGAGGGAGGTTTTGGATCTGTGTATAAGGTATCACGCATAGACTTCAAAATTAAAACAAATAATACGTGGAAATTCTAATGAAATGAATGCTCATGTGTTTATCTTGATGGTGCAGGGGAAGCTAAGGAATGGAAAGCTTGTTGCTGTCAAGGTGTTATCTTTAGAGTCAAGACAGGGAGTAAAGGAGTTTTTGAACGAACTCATGGCGATTTCAAACATATCTCATGAAAATCTTGTCAAGCTTTATGGCTATTGTGTGGAAGGAAACCAAAGAATCCTTGTGTACAATTATCTTGAAAATAATAGCCTAGCGCAAACACTTCTAGGTAACTTTTGGTGACTTCCATCCTTCCTAACACTTTCTTCTCTGAAAAATTTACATAGTTTGTTCAAAAGGCTTACATATTCTAATATTTTCCTTCACTTTTCTCTTTTTTAGGTTATGGCCACAGCAACATCCAGTTCAACTGGGCAACTCGAGTAAATATTTGCCTTGGCATCGCCCGTGGACTAGCATACCTCCATGATGGTGTCAACCCCCACATTGTTCACCGGGACATCAAAGCAAGCAATATACTTCTTGATAAGGATCTTACGCCGAAAATATCTGATTTTGGTTTAGCAAAGCTTCTACCTCCAGATGCATCACATGTTAGCACAAGGGTTGCCGGAACATTGTAAGTAAACTTTATTGTACGAAGTTCTATTTATAATGAGTTATCACTTACCAAGCACAATGCATTTTTTCAAGTATCTTGTCTTTTTCTTGGATACCTTTGAAGGTAGTGTGTATAGCATTCCTTTCTATTCAATTGGGTGAGCCATACTACCGTACATCCCAAGAATTCCTTTTAGATTTTCTGAAACCATCTATGTCAGTGGAAAAGCTAAGTCAATTAAAAATACTCGTACCATATGAGTATGCAGTTATTTATATATTATATTTATGGCCCATCAAATAGCAATACATTTGCAGTTTTAATCACTCAATTTTACTTGACAGAGGTTACTTGGCTCCTGAGTATGCCATTCGAGGACAAGTGACACGGAAGTCAGATGTTTATAGTTTCGGTGTCCTGCTACTAGAAATAGTCAGTGGGAGATCCAACACCAATACGAGATTACCCTTTGAAGATCAGATACTTCTTGAAAAGGTAAGATAAAATACTACTATACTAGACATAATTGGGTTCTTCTTTTGGTACTCCTTGCATAGTAGAAATTGCTATCTTTTTTACCATCATTACTAATTTGTTTATTTAGGCTGAAGTAGTCTGCAATATTTTTTTAGATAATGGAAGCTCTTAGATAAGTAATCTGCAATATTAGTGTTGTATTTATTACATGGTAGTAATTTTGGAGTCCACGAGAGGGATCTTGGTTTAATGGAGATATATGCAATTCTCGCTTTTCAGAATCTTAGCCATGACATTCAAGTTTTCAGAGCATACTCTGGTTTGACACTCTTGGTCCCTGCACGATATTCTAGGCAACTACCTCTGTTTTTTTTTATCAAATTGCTCTTGGCAGCCTAGTCTTCTCATCAGTTGTGCAGGCACATTAAGCAATGCCTTAGTTTTCTGGGTACTGCTGGATGGGCCAGGAAAGACGATTAGTTACAGAGACGCAATGGAAAGTATATATTGGGAGTCTTAAACTTAACTCCTGAGCAAAAGTTTGATAGATGTGTTGATCATTCAAAAACAGAGGGAGTGCGATTATCATAATTAAATATTAGTTGCATGCTGCCAAGTACATCAGTTGCTACCTTTTCCTCTACATGAAAGTATCATCATCATGTAAAAGTTATTTCACATCTCAACTGGGTAACAAATGTTCTGAATTGGGGCTTTTATTCTTCACTGCTACAGTTCCCAGAGATCACAAATGGGGTTCTCCTCTTGCAGACATGGGTGCATTATGAGGAGGGTGATCTGGAGAGAATCATAGACGCTTCTTTGGGTGATGACTTGGATGTTGCACAAGCATGTAGATTCCTGAAAGTTGGGCTTTTGTGTACACAAGATGTCACAAGACATCGACCCTCAATGTCGGTTGCCATCCGCATGCTAACAGGTGAAACAGACGTTGACTCGGAGAAGATCAGCAAGCCTGCCATAATTAGTGACTTCATGGACCTTAAGGTCAGGAGCATGAGGAAAGAAAATGACATGCCTAGCACATCCTCCACATTGCTATCCTCCATCATGGCACAGTACTCTTCTTCTTTGTTGTCACAAGAGACAACAGAAGCATCCATGACATTCACTGCAACATCAGATCGCGAGTGACCTGAAGTTAGCTGCAAATACGAAGATCGCGTCGACAAATGGTAGCATAGGAAAACGTTCTCCTGAAATCTTTTTGATGGTTTGATTTTTTTTATGTATAGATTTTGTTCATTTGTAGCCTGAAGCCCTGAAACAGCACTGTTGAGTGAAAAAAGTAAATACGAGCCTTGCAAAAAAAGTTTGTTCATGGAAATGGTTTCTGTATCTGGCACTTCTTCATTATACGCGCACACCTTGTCTGGTGCTTCTGTTAAACAAAAGAACATTAACATGTGTTCTTGCGATGCATCATGTTCAGCTGCTGCCCTGTAATGTGTGTAATATTGCCATGCAGAACACATCTTATGATCGATTTCTTGCCCTGCTTCCTGAACACTGTAATTGCGATGTAACTAATGTCAGCTTCACTGGGATGTGGATATTCAGATACTGATGCATTGTGTCAGAGTCACAGACAGTGCCAGGTGGTAAGAGTACCAAGAGCAGACAGTGCCATGCTGTCTTCATCATATATCATAATGCAAAGCTCTGTTGTGCAAGAGGGGACCCAGCCACCCAGGTGCTTCTCTCCCAATCACTGGGAATTCTTAACTTGGCTACAGAGCATGGCAGTGTCCTGCTCCTGAGCCCTCGCCATCAGCATCACTGTAGGTAGCTTCCCTTTCCTGCCTGTGGTCACACTGCCACACTGGCATTGTGGCACAGCTCCCTGCATGCGTTCTTGTAAAAATTGCATCTTTAGTGCTGGTACTACAGCAAGTGAAGTGGTCCTTGCATGCATGCGACAATGGCTGACCCAGCGTAGACTGAACATGAGTGATCGAGCCTGCAATTGCCAACCGATTATAACGGTGTAGATTGATTGCTGTATAATCAAACTTTTGCAGGGGAAACATGCATGGATTTTTTTTGCATGATCATCACCTGGGGAGCATTATTAGGAGCTAATGATTTGCAAGTTTGCAAGGCGTACGTGCATGCATAACCCTACGTACTTCTGGCCTTAGCAACTTTATTCTGATCTCCGATGCAATAAGGACGAGAAAGCAGCAAACCGTATCTTGTACTCAATTCTGTATGTGGCACACAAGCTGCAGTGAGAAATAGCATGCAGTCAGCTCTGGCCTTGTGGTACTAACAAGCTTCACAACTGACAAGAACAAACTGTCAACCAATGCTGACATTCAACCACTTCACTGACAGGAAACTAAAGCATGGAGCAATATTCAAACAAGGAGCTACATAAGAAATCGAATGCCAGCTGCATGCTAGGTATACATTCAGCATTTCAGCTCATGATCGAGAGCTGCATGATATGATGGTATATCGTTCATTAGGAAATTGTAGCAACAATTTTAGTTCATATTGAGTAAATTTGATGGTACACCTAAATAAATAATAAGTGTGGATCGTTAACGGCCACAATTAAAGAAGACAACATACTACCTCTAATAGATAATAGATCGCCCATGATTATTATATTTATTTTATATTTTTTAAAAGTCAATTATTAATGTATATTAATTAGTTACTTTGTTTTAAAATATTTGGTATTCGAATTTTGCTCCTACAGATTTAAGGAAGGAGATCAGAAAAAGGAAAGTTGCATCAAACATATAACTTGCAATAGCCCATTAATACATTATTTGATTTTTTTTTTATTTCCAAAATCATCAACAGGTCAAATTTATTACAATTCTTAAGAGAGATAATAGGTGTACATTAGAAGAGCCCTCATACTGAAATACTGAAATGGGAGAGACTAAACAGCTAGCTCTGCAGACAGCATTTTTTTTCAATGAGAGAACCATAAGAGTTATGCATTGATATTTGATCACATTAACCAAACAAATCACAACCATATGTATTTCAAATATTTTAGCATAATCCAATACTGTTACACAATTAATTTCTGAGGGCTTGTGCAGCTTCAATGAGTACTGGACAAGCATGATGAGCATATGATAAGCAAACATTAATGGACAAACATATTGTCTCCAGAAGGGAAAACAAACTAGTGCAGTGGAATTTAAAATAAGTGAAGGAACAAAGATCAATCAGCTGACACTAGATTTGATCAAAAAATAGTTGGCCAAAATGAACCTTGCTAGCTTGTAGTACAGTTGTACCTTGAACATTTAATTTGTAGCACAAATCCTAAAATACATGTTATATAATTTCATCGGCTCAAAAGAAAACAGGGAAGATTTCTACAGGATGTCATGGTTGCATTCAAGCATTTTGGCAGAACAAATACACAAGTCTTTTCTGTGGAACAAGCAAGCACAGGCCAAACCAAACATAGCAAGAATGCAGATTAATTCCTCAAGGATGCATTTAATCAAATGAATGATCGATTAAAAACAGGACATAGAGGTATGTATGATCTGTGGAACATCATGGCTGCCTTGAAGCATTCATGCATTTAAATATTCAATGAAATCAAGAAAGGCCAAGAAGTGTTGATCAGAACGAACAACATCAGTCACATCATGCTAGAAAACGCAAACAAAAAACATTCATAGCCGTTACTTAAAAAAATTATGCATATATAACCTCACTGATATGTCTGCCCGGCCAATCAAACCTGGGAGATCAGGAGAATGAAACAGGTACAGGTACATCAGTACATGTGTCAGTCTTTTGTTGAATCTGCAAGAACAACCAAAGATCAAAGTTGCAAAGCACAAAAAACCTGAACATGAGGATGCAAATGTACATCAAATGACACTGGGGGAAGAATCGAAGCAACCATATATGCATCATGCATGCTTGGCTCCTTGCACGCCACCCAGTAGGCAACCACACCATTGGTTGGGCTACATGTGTGGCGTACAGGGAGCCAGGCACACACAGCTAGCCACACTCTGAATTGAACAAACCTCTCCCTCATGCATCATCCACATACCAATATACGATGGATTGACAGTGCAAAGCTAACCAAGAGAGAACAGAAGAGGGGATATCTACACATGCTCCTCTTAATTTCTTCACGCTCCATGCATCCAGAGTAGTGATGGTGCTAGAAACAAAACCAGATCTTGATGCGTGATGGTCATGATAGACACAAGACACAGGAAGCAATGACAGGAAGGCTACTAGAGATAGAGAGAGATAGCTGCTATACATGTTCAGGGGAGTAGAAGAACAGTGAAAAGGTGTGAAGGATTAGAGGTCGATGCAAGGAGGTGGTAGATTTATGGATGGGTCGGATGTTCTTGCTCTCTCTCCTACAACAACTCTTCCATGGTTAGCTGGTCATACTTGCTCTCCCTCTCCTAGCTGTTTGGCATAAAGTAAAGCAAGAGCAAACAGCAAAGGACATAGAGCACAAGACACAAGGATACTTCCCAAGGGGGTTAAAGGATGAAGCTTTTGATGCCATGCCACACTACTACGCAAGCTAGCTGAGCAGTAGTAGGCCTACACACTACAATTAATGTTTTTCCAAGCAAAAGTTTCACATTTTATATACTCCATAGCAGCTAGGCTCCCAGGCCGGCCGGCAGCACCACCCCTAGCAACCAACGGCTTGCCAAAGAATGTCTCAAGGTTATCTCTATAGCTAATGGGTATCAATGGGTAGGTAGCTAGCTAGCTCATGCACCTCTACATATCTTTCGCTCGACATGGTCGGTGAGAATGGTGATGAGCTAGAGAGAGCTAGACAGCTAGTAGCTCATGCACTCTGTCCTCTCCTCATGATCTCCTCTCCTCGCAGCTGCAGGAGGCCAGGCTTGAGCGTGTAGGCTTTGACGAGAGGAGAGCATCTTGTTGAGGTGAGGTATAGGGCACTGTGAGCTCTGGCTATGGCGATGATCGATGGCGACTACATGGAGCAAAAAGAAAGCGATCGAATCGATCGCCGTTTCTCCCAACCTTGCAGGCTTGCAGCGGTACAGGCTATACACTGTACTACACATGCGCGCACCTGCACCTTCCTCTCTCCCCACACACAACGAACTCAGAGAGAGAGAGAGATGGTGAAGACTGTAAAGTTGATGGCTCTGACTACAGTGAAGTGGATTTTGTCCGGAGCACTTGGCCGAGCTCCAGATTCTCTTATACCAAACCTCGCCATACCAATCAGTCAAGCAGGCAGGCATACGATGATGGCTAGCTCCAGGGTGCCAGCTACGCTCACCGCTGCCTTCTATTTCCTCAAACAGTGTGAGGGGCTGACTGGTGGGCCCGGGCAACGTAGGACCCGGTTGTCAGTGACTGAGCTAGGGCTATAGCTCTTTGATTGAAATAAATTCCCAAAGTCGGTGAGGAATCTTGGATTAGGATCTCGTGTTCAGTTGGTTACTACTGTAATCTGATGACTCTCATATAATCCTTCACATCTTTGCACTGTTCTTCTACTCATATGGTACTAATACTAATCTAAAAAGTCTTAGGACTTTAATTTGAACCCATCCCCCACAGAATTTATTTCCCTCCTTAATGGCTTCATGTCTTGGACCATGGTTCTTGTCACTGTTCACTCTCTACTATAGCTCTTGAACTAGACTACTAGTATACTGCATTGAGCATGATGATGAAATTTCAGGACCCCTTGAAGCTAGGATGGAAGGAGTGAGCCTTACTGTTGAATGTCATGAACATATATTAATTTGTGTCTTCAGGGTTTGAAATTAATATCAAAACTCAAAACCTGCAGCCGGCCAATGGCCAAAGTGCTCGAGTACTCGATCACTTTACAGATGATATGTATGTGACCATTGACCACCAAACAAACAAACATATGTCAAATCACAGTGTAACTGAACATTGTTAATTACTCGGGCAGCTATCAACAAAGATATATGCAAAATCTTTCTTTCACTAAAGCATGTAGTACAACACCTTTGACCTGTCACACCCGGCCTTGTCTGCTAAAATCGTTACATGCTTGCATATATGGCCATTTTTAATCAGGTCATCATGCAGATGCAGTCATATATGCTATATAAACGACCTAGCTAATTTATTAATTAATAAGCAATTGCAATTGGTGAGCTCTTTGCAGGTTGGAGGTCTCATCACCTCATGTCTTTTGACTAGTAGGACACAAACAAGTCCAATGTTTAGAAATGGCCATAGCTGAAGAATATATGGACTATGGTTCTCACAGAAAGAGGAGAATTAGAAAGCTTGCATTGTATGTGTAGGAAGAAGGGGGCTACTTACAGTACCTTGAGAGATACTAATGACCAGAAATATACTCTATATAAAACATATAAGTTTTTAGCGTGGTCTTCAATGTATAATTTTGATCATTAATTTCTTTCATAATATATCATCAACAACTATAAAATTAATACCACGTGAAAGTGTTTTCATATATGAATTCAACTATTTATATAAAATGCATAACACAAAAATGCATGCTTTTAGATTAATTAATTATTAGTCAAAGTTAAGAAGATTGACTTTTTCAAATGCATGCATGCTTTATATTTCTGGACGATGGAGTACATCACAACCTACCAACAGCAGATTAGTGCATATATATAGGCAAGAAAAATCTACTCTGATAACTTGTGTACAATTAGGAACGGAGCTAGAAATTGATAACGTTTAATGTTGAGTTAACTGTTCTTAGGTATTTAAAGATTTTGTATAATGTTTTGATTAAATCTTAGTAGAGTTTTAGAGCTGTCCCAGCTGCCTCAAACCTATCTCCACCGCTGCTCACAACAATGAACACCTTAACCATTTCAGTTCTGAAATTTCCCTGCAGTCTATTCATGCTATATATACATGTACTTCTCAAATGATCTTTCTTTTTTTTAATAAATCCTAGGTGTCTAGCTCTCGGCTAGTTTGGTAGTCTAAGGATCACAACTCATTTTACATGGATAAGCTAAGATTTAGTTTAAAATCCTGAGTAATTCACATAGAATAGGCCAAGATACTGCTATGCCAGGCGAGAAACTACTGTTGGAATGGGTTCCATGTTTCTGATGATCCATTATCAGTAGTCAGACAGTAGTAATCGTCAGCCAAACCCTTCACCGGAGACGACGACGACGACGACGACCTCTCCATTTTCACCGGGAGGCCTTCAAATCTAGTCACCTGGTTCACCACATCTCTCGTCGCCTTCGTCTCTGCGTGCTGTGGCGCCTGCCCTTCATGTTCATGCAGCTGATCGTGACGAGCAGCCGGCACGTTCTTCTTCATCGACGGCGATGGCTCGTCGTGGGAGCTAGAGAAGAAGCAGGGCACTTGCGGCTCGTCATCATCGTCGGAGAGGTTGAAGGAGATCGAGTTGTCGACGAGGGGAGCAGGCAACGGAGGAGCTCTTGCTGTCGTGCCATTGATGTAAAAACAAGTCGTCGTCGTAGTCTCCGTTCTTGGCGCTGCAACTGCTGATGTCCGGCTCTTGTAGAACACCCTACACAGCACCCAGTCCTCCTGCATCCATCACAAATTCACACAATAATGTGTAAAATGCGAGCTAATGTGTTCATCCGAGATATATCAAGCCTTGCAAGAGAATTAAGACGCAGAAAGAATGGCAGGCGATGATTCTGTCCTCTGAATAATTGCATACAATGGAGTGATTGGAAAGATAGTCAGAAACATCTTGTAAATGGAGAGGAAAAGATCTTGCATACGAAGGAAGAGTCATACTTGTACAGCATGTATTTGGGAGAGCTTTAATTGTAAGAAGCAGTTAGTGAGTATGTTTGTAATGAAAATATAGAAAAGACGGTGTTTACTGTTTACTCGCTTCTAGATTTTAATTCAGTTTTAGATTTTGCAGTGAGAGTGACTGACAATGCAGTCTAGTACAAACCGAAAACGAAACCAATGGGCATTCAACTGGTGAAATCATCATCATGCATCTTAATTAACTACGTACACTGCCACCCTCTGAAAGTCTGAATTCTTCCCAATCAGCATAGTATACCATGAGTACTTCCAACCTGACTCAATCTAATCTAAAACCACATGCTTTCACATCTACGTATGCAACCTGCTCACTTCATTGCGATGGAGAAATAAGAGTAATTAATTATCATAACCAGTCCTATACTATTCATGTGTTTAGTACTCATCTTATGTAACTTAAACAATGATGGTTTTAAGAACGAGTGATTCAGTACTAGCTAGCTGTCACGAATTATATATTTACCTTGAGATGACGGCGATCGCCGTGACCTTCTCGGCGAAACTCATGCATGACCCAATCAGTCCTCGTCCCCATGGGAGCTCTCCCTGTGTAGAAGACGAGCGTCTTCCTCATGCCAACGAGCGATCTTTGCCGGGTGATCTCTCGGTCTTTTCCTGTGGCCTTCCAGTAGCCTGATTCAGTCGCTCTGTTCGCTCGTTGCCCCGTCGCATACTTCCTGTCCTTGAGGCTGTACAAGTACCACTCCTTCCCACCAATGCACGCAGTTCCTGCAAGAAATAAAAGCTGTTGATTACATGCATTTCTCCTGTGTGATTGTTTGGTGATTCGATGTGTCATCAGTTTTAGTCGAGGTGTAAGGATGATGTGAACTTATATATTCAGGTATGTCCTGCAGTCATGAGTTCATGATAAATACTGCATTTGGTCAAGACAAGGAAATGCTAGTGAAATCAACAGGGGAGTACTGAGGTTGATCTTTTAGAGAGACAAGAGGAGCTAATTATGAAATGGATGAGAAATTAATTCCGATCTAGTTAATTAGCACCTGCTCCCTTCAATTCCTTATATAAGTCGTTTTATACTTCTTAATTATCTCTTTTTCTAAATATAAGTCATTTTAGAATTTTTAGACAATTTTTCATCTTATTCTTCTATATTTGCCCTTAATTATCAAATAAATGTTATGTCTTTCAAAAATAAAAACTCATATTTTTCAAAGCAGAATACTAAAAGGCAATAAAATCATTTGAGTTGATTTCTTAATTCTTATACACAACTCTAAAAGACTCTATTGGAGGTACTAGTAATTAGGTGTTGCGAATTAAGTTTCTAGGTCAATGTTAGCATGGGTAGCTCACCTCACACTAGTAGAGATGCATGCATGCTTTAACAAGCAAAGCGGCGGCTTGCTTTCTGAACCCTTCTCCATCTAGTGTTTCTCTTCAGGTTCAGGCGAAACGGGAGAATATGAGCAGGGCGTAGCAAGAACACATGTGAGAGAAGCAGCCAAACAAACTCTCTTAATTGGAAAAAGGGCTCTCAGTCTTTTACATGGTGTGATGAGGAAGACGACGACAAATCAACAAGCAGGCGAGACGTCTGAAGTTTGCTCTCGTTATTGATGGATAATTGGAGATAGCCTCGAGAACAAAACTAAGCATAATTCAGGTGTGGCAGCTTCTTGTTCAAGAGAAATAATTCAGGCAGTTCAGTGGAGCTGAGAAATCCATCAGCTGGCTAGCTAGCTGCTGAAATTTCGTGGCTCAAGTAAGATCTCGTTTGATATAGCTCTAGGTACATGATTATTTACATATGATCAAACCTAGTAATTTAGAACCATAGATGAATTGAAGGGTATTTAATTAACTAATCTAGTTTTATTTCGAATTAAAAATAAAAGTTTAAACTGTTTTTATTTAATTATATAAATTTCACATCCAGTATAGTTTTCGGAGTTAAAGTTATATCAAATATGTCTTAATATATACCTTTGATCTAGCTTGGTGCAGTCACGATCAAAATTAATTCAAGCTAACAATGTCAAATTTGGATCGAGTTGTAGACGTGCCATGACTACCAGATCATGAACGAGTTTTATGGTTTAGGTCAACTTAAACGAGAGAGGTGTTGAACAGGTCACCTCAACAACCGTGCTTCGAGATGCGTGTGGAACTAATACTAATAAACTTGCATCTTGCATGGGGATTCCCTTGTTTTCTTTCCTCTACACTGTGTAGAGTAGTGATTTATACGAGTGAATTATCTAAGATGTGACTGTTACATCCTAGTTTTAAAGGATGTGATGTCTTTGTTTTAGTTTTTAATGGTGTGATAACTACATCCTATTTTATGTCTTTAGACTCACTATTATCATTAGTTTTAAACGTGATATATATGTTGTAACAATTTTTCCAGATAAACTTATTCAACATTTACGAGAATATTATCCGGTAAGAGACAATGTATCCCACTTTATCTACCAGTCAAACACTTGAAAAAATTGAATAAAATGATTTCATACTAGCACATCCCATAAACCAAACACACCCTAAGCATAAGATTGATTATCTCCTTGGTGTGGATAAATGAAGCCAAAAAGGTTAATTCCAAAATTCCTCAGTACTTGAAACTTCTCTAGAATCGGTTGTTCACTTGTTCATGAATCAACAATACATGAAACTCTATCAGAAAACATCCATTAATTTTTTCCTCGCAAACTAAACCACCGACTTGTGTAGTGATCTGGGAGCTAGAAAGTACTTAGCATGCATGGCTTGATGATACCTGGGAGGTCCCATGGCTCGCACTTGTTCAGGTCGACGTCGATCAGCTCAGGGAAGCCGCCGCCGCCGCCGAGCTTCTTGGACAGGTAGTCGAGCACGAGCTCATCGTCTCGAGGATGAAATCTGAACCCGGGAGGCAGCCTCGCCTCCACCATGCTCAACGACGAACTCATGGCAACCAAGCACCCAGTAGATTGAAAGTCCAAGTCAGAAACTTTGGATGCGTGAATAATTATGGAGAAGACGAAGCGTGTTTGCGTGTGTGTGTATATATACAGGGGCAGCAAACTACTTGTTCATAGCTCAGACTGTCAGACAGACAGCAGATGTGACCTGTGAGTCCCTCTTAATTAACCTGCAAAATCTTCGCTGATGCTGGCACCCATGCGAGTAATCGGTAATAACACATTAACATAATTGGCACTACCATCGATCTGCCACAGAAATCACACCCTGTAACTCTGAATCATGTGGCTGGAACTGGAGCTGAACAGTCTGAAAACCTGCAAGCTGAGCTGGTACCTCTGTTCCAAAGCACAGCTCGTGTAGACTGTTTGGCCAATTCACGAATGCATTTGAACGGCTAGCTAGACCGGCGTCTGCATGGCGCCATGTAAGCAGGTCTTGACAGATTGGGCAAATGAAACCGTAGGGGCAACCATCGGTCGGTTCATCTGCAGCAGGAAGAACAAACAGTTGCGGTTAAGCTGGACTACAATAATTATTAGTTGGTCTAGTTAATTGTCTTTAATCTAGTGTTGATAACAGTAGTCTAGTCTGTATGATGACATCGATGTTATATCGAAAGTTATGATAGTTAGTTGATAAAGTTGTGATATATCACTTATCTGAAATCTTGAATCCACGAGTACAACTCCACATGGCAGTGAACATATTTGATCGAAAAAATGAACGAAAAACATTTTCATCAAAATTTGTGCATTTGCATTAGTTTGTATATTGGGGATGGAAATGAATTATCACCTCACTTCCTAATTAGACCATCTAACACTCGTTAATTATAGTGTTCAGACTAAAATTGTTGTGAGTTGATGGCACTAGTTCAAAGCTGATCGGATTATTTGAGTTTCTTCTGGATGATGATGGTTAATTATTTTCAAATAGTTTGAGTTCTGCCGTCTTTACTCTTTAGCAAAGAGCAATTTGCTGTTTATGTTACAGCGCGTCAAAACAACGACAGATACCTGAACCAGACAAAGATGTTTACTTGCACTTCAGAGTCAAAATTTGTCAGGTGAACTCTACATAAAAAAAAAGAGCAGCTTGAGAATTGAAAGTCAGGATGAACAGCTAAAGAAACATGACAAATAAAATCGTTTTCTGTTCTAGAAGGAATCTTCAGGGAAATCTGTTGGCCTCATAGATGTTCACGTCAGTTTTGGTGTTGTCAGGTTGTACAAATTTTCCCAACAGCGACAATGTATATCATTATATATATATTTGCTCTGATTACTTATTAAGTCATTTTAGTCTCTTGACTCTTTTCTAAATATAATTCCTTATATAACTTTTAGTCAATTTTTTATATTTTCTTTCTTATTTGTCATTATCGAATAAATACTACACCTCTTATAAGTAATCGGCTTATATCTTTCAAAGCAGAATAAACGAGGAGAAACATAATTATTTAAGTTGATTTTCTTAATTTTTGTACATAAGTCCAAAAACAACTTTGATATATATAAGTATCTGGTAAGATTTTTACAGAAAGCTTGAAATTTTAAGAGATTATATTATTGAAGTTAATTTTCTCGCGCGGGCGTTCCAACTCCCAGATTCTAATCCGGGTCCTCGAAGCCAGCGTGAAGAGCAGTCGCAGGATCTGATAGTAATATGAGCAAAACCCAGGGTCCTCTCCGTAAATAATCTTGACTCACTTCCGCCGTGTTGATCTGGACGTCCAATTGAAGATCGGACGGTTCGCATGGACCCGTGGGTAGGATCGGTACGAATAGTAGATGGTGAAATTGGGGCCTTCTCCACTTTGGAAGCCCAGTACGAATAATAGCGATCCATTGGTTACATGGTGAATAGTAGGCTGGATTTCATTCATCAGCATGAAATTTTACGTACTGTTGCCCAAACTATTTTTTATGACAGAAGCCTTTGAAAAAGTTTCTTAACATTTTATATTTAAAGTAGAAACAAATTATATGTCAAAAAATTATAGATAAATTAAATAATAATTATAGCTAATAATCAGAACCCAGCGGCGGATCAGGGGTGAAGGGGGACGCGCCCTCCCTACCGTCTAGCGCATTGTACATTTTTTGTGCTGCTGCCTGCAGGTTTACGTTGACTGAACGTGCCACGTACTCCGCCCATGGCTCGTTTAAATTAACAAAGATTTTTTGTATTTCGTTGGTTTCAAAAAATATTTCTACCTATAAGTTATCAATTTATCTTAAAATAAACTTTTTCCATGGCGGAAATAATATTATATATATGTATTAATTTTTTTTGAATGGTGAAGCGAGAGATTAATTCATATTATATATATATATATGTATTAATTCTTGTCTATTTACCCATGGATTTGAAAAGAAAAATATAGTGCTCTTTGAAAAAAGAAAAATACTGGATTTTATTTTTATAAGGAGAAAATTTACAGAAATTTTGAGATATTAAATTAATTTAAAAATACTCCGTCCTATTGGGCTATGACAGGAGATGGCGCGAGGCGGTGACAGGCTACGCTTCCCTGCGCCGCGCACACGGGCGAGCGAAACGCCGACACGAGCGACCGACGAGAGGCCACCTTCACGGGCAGGATCCACTACTAAGGTCCCTGACGCGTGGGGCCGCGTATGTCTCGCTGGAGCGTCATCGCCCACGCGTCGGTCTGCGTGCTCCTGTTTTTTTGTGCTGTTCGCGTGGATCGAGAAGGTGTACGCGCGTGCCTGCGGCTCAGGTGATGGGCATGGGCTCGACCGCCGGCTTGACTTTGACCATCGCATCATTCGCCACGCGCACACGTACTACTCCCTGACCGACGGGTGGGCCCCGCTCCTGCGCTGCCGTGCACCGTTTACTAGCATGGTACTATTATTAGCAGCTTTGTTTTAAACACGTGAGGTGCCCAACAAGGCGACAAAAGAGCCAAGCACAGCCACCGTGCAAATTACTTTTATCGGTAGTTATTTGTTTATGAAACCAATAGTTCCGAAATTTAAAAATAAACTATTTTCTTAGTTCCATAATACTATAATCTAATACTGGATTTAATATTTTATAGACACAGTTCATATTCGTTATACTATAAAATATCAAATTCAACTATATGTTACAGTATTATGAGATAGAGGGAGTACTACATTACCCGTAATATAGAGGATTATTGTATTTAAATCCTGATATAAAATATAAACAATTGTAGAACATTATTTATGTCATCAACCACTCCCATTCTATTTTATCCATATCTTATCTCTAACCACATTTTGTTTGTCACATACCTCTAGTTAAAAAAGAGTGTCTTACTCTTTAGACTTCATTCTTCATCTATTAAATGATGATTAAATGATGATGAGTATGTCATACCCTTTTTACTTCGTTGTTGATATATTTAAAAAATACAGTATACTGTAGTGTATACGGCACAAGAGCAGCAGCAAACGGGGAGAGGATGGGGGAGGCGTATCTGCCCCGTAGCGACGGTAGCGTAGCTCGCTCGCGGCGACGTACCTACACGGTACGCCCGTCCTCGTCGTACGGCGACGGCCCACGTACAAGTACGAGTACGCCCGACCGCCGGCGGAAATCCCCGACGTGCCCTCGAGCTGTCACCTTTGTCCGCTACAGTGCGAGCGGAAGACGACAAAAGCACGGGGGTACTGCCGTCTTTTCGTTGCGGCCCAAATGATTGGGGTCTCCGTCCTCTCTCTCGGCCGATCTGGTTGCCGTGGACGGATGCTGCTCAATGTGGGCTGTTTTGGACCGTCCGATCGGCAGTAGAATATAGAATTATTTACAGCTGCGTAAACAGTACTTATTACTGTCACATTTTAATTATATATATTTTTAGCTCAATGTAATATATTTATCATGGCATGACCAACAGCAGTAAAATGTGTTGCTTTTGCGTGAAAAATTCTCTATTTTTTTTACCGTGGGAGCGTTGTTATTAGACGAGAAGTATCAATGAAAAGGCTAGGGGTACAAAGGGGGTTGAGCATGATGAAGTCGCAATCAGCAGATTCAGCACGAATGATACGGTTGCTGTACTTTGCAACGAACATGCACGCGGCCCAAACGAGGCATACTTTCACGGATCGTAAACGCAAATCTAATCGACAATGTCGCCACTGTTCTGGCTCAGCATGCATCACGCTCGTGGGGCACATTTCCCCCCAGCGGCCAACCACTTCAAGCTCGATGTACACAGGAGTTAATAGTACTCCTGCTACTATGTGCCAATTCAGCGGACTCTAACTCTAGATCTAATGTTTAGCAAACTGTAGATCTAAAATTTTTATAATTAGTTAAAAGTTCATTTGTTTCAGTTAGAGATTCCCGGTAAGTAGCTAGTATAAGTATGCTTGTGAAAATACGATGAAGCTGATGTTTTCAACTTCTAGATTATAATTTACTCCCTTCGGTTTCATCACAAAGAAAATCGTTTTGGACATGATTTCAGATACTAAAAAATAATTAATTAGTGTCTACTTTTCTTGTTTGCCCCTATTAAATACAATACAAGAGTAAAGATAGCGCGGGAAACGAGAAGGAAGTAGTACTATATTAGAGGTATAATCGTCCAAAATACGCAATAAAATATAAAACGACTTATTTTAGGTAACTCTTGATACAAGTCTAAAATGACTTCCTTTGTAAAATCGGAGGAAGTATTTTTAGATTCTGTAGCTATTGATTCTAATAACCGAGTTCTAGAATCTAGACAGTTTTTTTACTTTAAATTCTAAAAGTAATTATAGCTGTCAAAATTGAAACAAACTGATCCTAGATTTAGCTTATTCACGTGTTTTTATCTATACTAAGAAAATGTAAATCTAGTCCATCTTCCACTTAAAAACAGAAAATTTACTTACTTTCGAAACGGATCGAGTAAAATCGTAGTAGCACAGATCGGGTGAGGTGGCGAGTGAACCGATGTGGCCTGTCGCGGAGTGCAACGTTACACCTGTACCTGCTGCAGTATCATGTATGATGCAGTTGCAGCGACTGTTAGATGCCACGCAACGAGGGAGAGAGAGAGAGAGAGGCAGACAACATCGACGCCAAACTTCTGAAACACAGGGGCCAGGGCGTACTCATCGCTGTGCCGGGGCCACACTACCACTACCTACCTCCTATAAAAACTATTACTTTACCTGCACGGCCCAACGGGAGGTGATGATGTGGCGAGATGGTGTTGGTTGGGGACGGGAGTGGGCCCGGGGTGTCAGTAATTTAGGGGGTTTTGGTTGGAGAGAAAAGTAAGATAAAATACCTACCGAATTAGTTCCTCCGTTTCAGAATATAAGTCTGTTTGACACGGTTTTAGATCTAGAATTTTTTAGAACTGATATAATCTAGCTTTAAAAAATCTTAGATCTGAAGCTATGGATTGATTGAGGATATTTAGTTAAGTAATCTAGTTTTTTATTTTGAACTAAAAATAAAAATTTAAACTACTTTATTATATTATATAAATCTTAGATCCAGCATAAATCTCAGAGTTAGAGCTGTACCAAATAGGTCTTAAGTCATTCTGATCTTGCTTAGATTTATTTATAGATCAATGAATCTAGACATGTATACAAAACATATACATTGTGAAGTATTAGATAAGTCGATTAAAAAATTATGAAGTCTATCAATTGATTTTCTTAATAAAAAAGTAGAGCTAATATGATTAATAAATAACACATAATTCTTATCTTCATAGCACTAGATTCGCTAAAAATACACACACACATATGGAGTATATGTTAATACGTATAAATACACATGTGTATATGTATATATATATATGGGTGAGTGCTTACTTGCCGAGCTTACGACGTGTCTCTTTGTGGGATTTTCTCGTCGAATCGCGGCTACGCTAGCCAAGTACAGTACTACCAGGGGACCCCTCCCCGTTTGAGGCGCCTCGCCTCCGACCATGGCATCCGCCGTCGCAAGTAGCATGGCCGCGCCGCCCGCCGCCGTGGTGTACGGGTGGCTTGGCCCGCGCGTGTCGTTCGGCGGCGACGCTGTGGCGGGTCAGGTGCCGGCATTGCCGTCGGCGGCGGCGGCTTCGGAGCCGGCCATCTCGCAGGAGTTACTCGACTTTGAGTTTAGCCTCGGTGGATCTGCGACCATGTTGCCCGCCGACGAGCTGTTCGCGGACGGGAAGCTGCTCCCGCTCCGGCCGCATCCGGTGGGCGCGCCGGAGCGGGTGCGGGAGAGACCGCCTTCTGAGATCCCGCCGATGCCGGAGCTCGTGAAGACCGTGCAGCCTGCGGTGGCAGAGGCTTTCGACCCGTACGTCTTCTCCCCCAAGGCGCCGACGTGCTCGAGCAGGTGGAGGGAAATGCTCCGGCTAAAGAAGGTCCAGACCCCGCAGAAACCGTCGGCGTCTCCATCACCGTCGACCACGACTACGGCGGCGACTCCATCGAGGGCCTCGAACTCTTCGGCGACCAGGTCGCTCAAGCTCCTCCTCCAGCGGAACGGCGGGCGCGCGTCTGGCGCCGCCGCGTCGGACCTCTCCGTGGCGCCGCTCCTCCGCGACAGCTCCGACTCTGAGGCGTCCCTCTCCCTCGCGTCCTCCCGCTTCTCACTCTCGTCGTCGTCGTCCTCCAGCCACGAGCACGATGACTTTTCCCGCCACTCCGTCGACTCGGTCGACCCCACTCCAATGCCCCGCATCCGCCTCGTCCGTTCACAACCACATGCCCACCCGCCCGCCGCCGCCAAGCCATGGGCGGGCCGTAGCCCCGCCCGGCATCGCCCCTCGCCTCCGCCTCCGCCACCGGTGGCCTCCGTCGACTCTCCGCGCATGAACTCCTCCGGCAAGATCGTCTTCCAGGGCCTGGAGCGAAGCTCCAGCTCGCCAGCGGGCAGCGTCCACTCGAGCCTCCGGTCGCGGTCGCGCGTCATGGACAGGTCCTACTCCGCCGGCGTCCGCGCAACCCCGGTCGTGCTCAACATGCCCGTCTGCTCGCGGCCGGTGTTCGGCTTCTTCAAGGACAGGAAGGACGCGCCGGCGAAGGACCCGTCCTCCCGGCCTAGGTCAGCGCTTGGCCGGAAGACAACGACGACTCCCAACGCCGGCGGCGCAGCCAGCGTCAGCTGCAGAGATCTTGGTACCAGCAACTGACCTCGTTTTGACTAAGCTAGCAGTATTATCAATTGATTAGCAAGTAACCCTCAATTAGCTAAGTGTAGTAGTGGCATTTCCTTTCGAAAAGAAAAGGAAACCAAAAAAGAACAGAGTGACACAAATCTCATGTTTTTTTTGCTATCCATTACTCCCATTAATTCCAAACTTTTGTGTTCTGTTCTGCTTTGTGAGCACATTTGATCTGATGAGTCCTGATTCCTGAACTCCAGCGAGGAGAAAAACGGAAATCTTTTGCAATTTGCACACAGCTTCAGTTGTGCAACTCTGCTCTGTTGGTTGCAGTGGCTAGCTAGTGACAGATGCAGATTGATGGAGATGCCAGTTTATTACTCACAAACAGGAGACGATGATGCTTTGCAAGGGCAGATCGGAGACCGGCCGGAGCAGAGCGCCAGCTCGTGCACCATGTGTGCCGGTGATCGGCAACAGTGCTGCATGTGCCGGTATCTGAATCTTTGAATAGAAAAATGGCCATGGCCGCGAGATGCAAGCAATGTAGCAGTAAAAATCAAACGGACGCTGCTGCATCCCAGCCGCAGGTTGCTGCCAGGCGCCCAGGCTCCTCCTGTTCTGCCTGCAACAGCCAAACTTTTGTGAAAAAAGGGCCCCTTTTTTCGCGCTGGATGCTACTGCTGCAGCGGCATGTGACTGCTCGGCCGCTGTAGGAGTAATTTTTTTTTGCTCTCCCCTCTGGCTTTCCACAGCATCTTCTCCTCTTTTTTTCCACCTTATATTTACTACTGCTTACTACAGTAGTAGAGTGCAGAGTGCTGCAGCCACCATTGGCGTTTGGCTTTGCTCTCTTGCTGGTTGTAGTTGCTAGTCCAGTCGTGGAGTATCATTGCTGCCATTGCTGGCAGAAGGTAGGATTCACGCTGCAGCAGCGAAGATTTGACCGCAGTTCTAGCTTACCGTGACGATAGTCGGATGGGAGGCAGGGTGTGAATGTGATGCGATGGGCAGGATTCTGATCCGACGGCTGGGATCCTCTCGCACGGTCGCACCCGACGGCTGCGGTTAATGGGCTCATACATTAGTCGGAACAGCTGCCCATGGTGCACCTTTGCCAGTTGCCACATCATTGATCGGCCCAATGCAAGAATGGTTCATAAGTTTAGGACTACTCCCTCTGTCTAAATAAGGTTTTATTTCTAGCTCATCCTAAAAACTTCGTTTATATTTTCTTACCTACCATGATGGTTAGTAAATCAAGATTTTTTACAAAAGGGAGGGTTTGTCTACCTAAAAAGAGCACGATAAAACTCACCACAGAAAGTATAGGTCGGGACACATACAATTCCAGCAAAAGGGCAAATCTCCAAAACATATGCCCATCTAACAAACTTCATGCACCTGGCAGAACTAAACTGCCTCCAGTATCAAGACTTACAAAAGCTTGGAAAAATACACACGACTGAAATCGCGCCTTGAAGAGCGATCAAAATTCAAACAGTGCCTTCAAGTAACATTCTGTACGGCCAATGAACTACAGATCACCCAAGTTCCCCCGCGAGGGCAACAAAATTCAGCCCCAGACAAGAAACTTCCCAGAAACAGAACCCCACTGACCCTCAACACTGTTACTTGTTGCTCATATTACTAATTGCAAGTTTACCCTTTCTTTTCTGAGGCAACAGGCCATATCCAACCTCTTGAAGAGCCATTGTATCAAAGTATAAATGCTTCGCAGTATTTCCTCTCACCATCTCAGCTTGCGACATATTCTGATGCCACGGATCCATTACCAGGCCAACAAGAACTAGTGCTGTTGACAGCCACACTGCGTTGAGCAAAATTGAGCAACTGCTTGCGCTGATCCTCATTTGTATGAGGAAGGCTGGCACGCAACAGATCTATAGGCATTTCCCTGCTTATCAGTGATGCCGCAGCAGGATGCATTTGCACTGTGTGAACCATACTATCAAATTTACTCATGCAGTACTCTGTAAGAAGACCAAAGAAGGCATCAAAAGATACCTGCCATAAGGTTCGGTTCTGCACACTGTAGGAAGAGGCCACATGCTGATCTGTGAGAAGCTCAGTTGCTTGGTCCAGGACAGATTTTATGATGACAGAGGTTCCATCACCTGCAGCATGCCCAAGGGGTCGAAGAGGGGGCTGCAATGGAGAACACACAATAGCTGCAAGACAAGCACTGGTGCTGCTCAACTCCATCCGACGAATACAGGAGGATGCAGCAATCGCAAGTTTAGCAGTTGTCGCAGCTGCATTACTATCAGAGGGCAATTGGCCAAAAATAAATCTAAGATGGCGGAAGACTGTCATGCAAGCTATCCTTGCAAGCTCACTGCCTGGAGTCATAAGTTGAAGGTAACGGGATAGTAGTTTCCGTCCCTTTGGTAAAGAGACTATGCGGAGGAAAACCAGATCATCATTTGGCGATAGAAGCTCAGTCTTGTTAGGCCCAAGTGGATCAACTAACTGCAGTGTTTCTGCAAGTTGCTTGAGGAGAGCCTGTCTTCTATCTCTAAGTTGCAGACCACCATCTTGCTGCTTGCTAAATTGCAGCAAGCGATCAATGTCATCCACATCAAGTAGAAGGCAAAGGCCATCTTCAATTGTGATCCTAGCAGCCAGCATAGGTTCTTGGTCAAGGGATTTGGAAGCAGTTTTTTCAGGAATATTATCACTTGGTGCTGAGGTTTGTTCAACATCAAGAAGGGGACGGGGCCGGCGGATGGAAGAAAATGGGAGTCTCCCAAGAGCATCAACCTGAAGATATGCATGTGGTTCATCCTTACTACGTGTACGAGAAGATGTATCTCTAATTAAGGTCGGACAGAAATGATGATTCAGTTGTGTTCCTTCTGATTTTCTAGCCAAACAAGCTTGGTGGTAGTAATCATCAATATATGGATCATTGATGTGAGTTGCAGCTTGCTGCATCCTTGCAATATTCTCAATTTCTTCAGTGGACATGTACTTAGATCTAAACCGTGGCCACCCATTTTCCATCCTCATATTGCCATGCTCAAAACCTTGGGGAGGATAACGTTGGCCCTGCCTTCCATGGTGCAACACTGATCTTGCTCTGGGATCACTCAAGTCAGGCATCCCAAAGTTTGCATTGAACCTACTCATGATTTGTGGAATATGCTGAGGGCCGGACATCTGCATGCTTTGTGCTGAAGAATACTGAGGACCAAGCATCTGAGCTGGTAGTTGTGAGAACTGTGCTGGAGATTGTTGACTTGGGAGCATTCCATGTTGGCGGGGTGGTGGCATTTGTGGTGGCATCAATCCATTTGAACGCTGCAACTGGTGGTGCATCAACGTTGGTGTACACCTGGCACCATTCCCATGACTTGGTCCACTATTCAAGCCATGGTTTTGCTGCACATTGTTGTTTGATAAGCCTGTTGCACCCATATGGGCAAGGTTCACACCAGACAGCAGCCCTGGAGGCATACCTCCATGAGGGAACTGGGGAAGATGCAGTTCATTTTGTGCAGACATAGGTCTCTGGAATCCAGTGGCAGGAGATGGCATGTTCATATGATGTGGTTTACCAGGTGATGAATTAGATACTGCACCAGATGAAGAGCATGAAATGAATGATGATTTAGGCACAGATATTGGTTCAGTGTGACTGTATTGAGTCTCCTGTTGAGGGTATGATGATGTTCTGTTCAAAGGTGAAGGACCAGGTCCAAGAATGGGTCCATTAGGATTATACTGTGCATCTTGCTGTGGGGACGAGGATGTCCTGTGCAGCCTGGAATCAGCAATTGATGCAGCCTGGGGTGCTTGAGTCCACCAGTTATTGTCACCCAGCCCTTGTTCTGCTTCCAATGCATAATGCTTAGGCAAGTATGCAGATCCATTCTCTCGTGCCCAGTCTGCAGAACCTATAAATGTTAAAAAATTTAGAAACGATGTGGAAAGCCGACATCACTTAACAAAAGATAACCAAGTTAAGGGTACTCCTTTTCGATTGGTGAAATTGGTATAACAGCAATGAAATATTACCAGATGAAACATATATTTCACCCGTCGATCAGTCACAAAGTATTTCACTAATGATGCAGGTGTTGCCTGTTGCAGATGTCACAGGGTTCAAAGAATGTATGTTGAGCATGTCATATTACAAATCTCATAAAAAATATTTACTTTTCTGTAAACTACCCCAAAAAACCATCGTTAAAACCTGAAACACATGCATGACATTACGAAACATGGACATCTAATACGAACACTAACACGTACTTAAAAACAAGTAATATACAATAGCCCCCATATGGATTGAATCATCAAATACATGGCAATAAAATAATTTTGAAGATAACTGAGAAAAACTGCACACTACTCACTTTGATCAGAAATTGATGCCCCGCCACCAACTATTCCAGGGTGCTTTGGTTTATTAATAATTCTGGTCAGCTGAAAGTGAAGATATATGTCAGATCAATCGCTTCAATGTAAAATAAGACAGAGCATATGTTGCAGTACAAACATGCTAGTTACAGGTAAAGACGTGTAGCTGTTGTGATAATTATAATTTACAGAATTTCATAAAGAGCACAGTGCATCATTGTTTTGTTAGCTCAGACAGTGAGTACAGTCATACACCAAGAATCAAATGTGCCACTAGTCCTTTCCACACACACCATATGCTACTAAAAATGAAGGATTAGGGTGACAACCAGTACTAAGTTCTCAGCAATCACCATATTGTTATGACTTTATGAGGCAATTGAAAGACTTGGCCTCTAGTTGAATTCACTCATAACAAATTCACAACAGTAAGATGCAGTTACAACCTAATAGTCAAAAATTAATTCAAGTTTGTTGTGTCAGAGAACACTGCAGTTCCCTGACTTTATATTCAAATAACAGTTGCACATTTATGCATGCACGCAAAGGATGTAGCAGCAAAGATTTAGTTTTCAAAGAATAGCTAGCTAACCTTTGAGAATGTCCCAGCAAGATCATCAGCATCAGTAAATGAACCAGAAACTTCACCCTGCCAAAAAGACGTTTGATCAACGTGAGCACCTGATATCTTTCTTTTCAGTGTGGCAGAGCAGCTTGCAAATTTTAAGGTGCTCAACAGCACACAGAAGGCTAAATAACTATTGTATGCAAATTTAGGCTGCAATGTCAAGTGAAAAAACAAGAATTGGGAGAGAGAGAGGCAAGACATGGTACACACTAAATCACTAATAGTTTTTAATATTTCCTCTGTTACATAAAGCTAAAATATTCTTAAATGTGCACATGGCATGGGCTTACTTTGTGGTATCATGAATTTGCTGTACAGTTCAACAAGAGCTGTCAGCAAAAATAGATAACTTCAAGATAGATGGCACCTTTCTTACTGCATAATTTATAATATGACATTTTTTTATGATATAGTGGTTCCTCCTGAATTAAATCGAATGCAATCTCTATCAAGCTGTCAACTGGCAACCGCATCTCAGTGTATCTGGTGATGTGTACAGGTCCCCTAAATTGAAATGAGTGTGCTACTGCAGGCATTAAACAGAATAACCAGAAAGTAGAGAAAACATAATTATCGGATGATATGTGAGGGCACCCACACGGCCACACCACTCAAGTGATGATCTCAAAAGGTAGTTATCTATTCTTCTGATGTAAAGGGAAATCCTTACATTGTGCTATAAAATTAATAAATTATGCCATCAATACAGCGCTTCTTTGTTGCAACTTTTTTTGGGGGAGTAAAAGGAAGACAATTGGCAATAGTTGTGGCCTTATTAAAGGTAAGGGATATCAAAATCACCTCTAACACATCCCTTCCATAAGTAGGAGGGTATTCTTCACAACCAGGCCCAACAAAAGCAGCTTCAGCACTATCATCCTCTTCTTCCAATCCACCTAGCTCAACCTCCTCCATGACATTGTTGCCAAAAAAAGCATATTGTGATGCATCAAATTTAGTATCACCTGCACAGATATTGTGAAAGACATCAAATTTAGTATCACCTGCAACAGGATCACAAGCTTTATTGATTCATTAAACCACACGCCTTATACAAACCAACGTGGCCAAGAAGTTCAGCATAATCCATCGATCAATTAACATCAATCTCAACATTTGTTTGCAGATATATGAGCAGGATTAACGAGACCCTAAACCTGAATTCACCATCACCACATTAACCTAACCTAGAACACAATCCAGGGAAGCCACCAACAATACAACAGCGCAAAACAAACGTGCAAAGTTACTAGTTTATTACTGACAACTACATGAAAACCTAATTCCTACCATAAATTGAATCCAAACCGCACCGAACCTGCAGCTAATTGATGGAGTCGTGATAAAAGCTAATAATTGGAAGCTCAAAAATTGTGAAAATAAAATACAAACAGCGAATCGGAACGCGAAAAATTCAAACCGAATTAGTCATGAAATTCACGAATCCATGATTCGCTGAACCACGAACCCAGATCTAAACACACACAAAAAAACCCACGAAATCCACATCACATCGCAATGATTAAGGGCAGCCAGACCAGACAAAATCAAACAGATCCGATTTACAGATACAAGGACCAACCGGAGGAATAGAATCCACCTGAGCCGGATGGCTGCAGACCGCCACCGCTGCTGAGCGTCGCCATGGCTAAAACCCCAAGGAGTGCTCTAGGCTCCAAGGCTTGTCGCCCGTTCCGTGGATGAAGGATTGGAATTACACGAGGATTATAAAAAACGAGAGGAAAAAAAGGAAAATCTCTCAACGAATTTCAAAGCAGAAGGTCTCCTTAAGGGAGTCCAGTTCGTAGAAGACCCAAACTCCTCCTTCCGATAAAAAGGCAAAAAAGGAGAAAAAAAAAAAACTCCTAACAGGCTACGCCGCTACGTCTAAACAAGGGTATTCTTGGTAATAATCTGGAGAGGCTCAAGCAAGGCGGTGGAGGTGGAGGAGGAGAAGCGCGCGGCGGCGGCGCTACGGCCGCGCGGCTGGCAACGCCGGCGGTGGTCGAGAAAATTTGGGGCCGGATGGGAGGGAGGCGGCGGAAGAGAGGGAGTGCTCTTTCTCAGAAAGGCTGACCAGTGGGCCCGTCTTTAGGAAAAGTGATACTGTTTGTTTGATCGTTTAACTTTTTTATAAATCAAAATTATATAAATATGACTAAGTTTATAGAAAAAAATATACTGATAACTATATAAATTTATCACAATGTCTTAATAGTGTATTCATTTGATATTATAAATGTTAATATATTTTTTAAAACTTGTCAAAGTTAGAGAAGTTTTGTATGATTATATGTCGTGTGGATTCTCTATTTTTATTTTTTTCTTCTCTAAAATTATATATATGCTTTTAGATTATTATTTATTATTCTTGGTATCGGCATGTCACATGTGGCCTAACTTCGTAATGTATTGTGCATTATTGGAGGCATCTTTTGTGAGTCAGGTTTGGTCATGTTACCTGTCTATTTAACAAAGTTCAAGCTGCTATTATTAAAGGTTATAGGATACTGAATAACCTTGCGGCCAATGAAACCAAGTGGTCATGTAATATGTCTCGTTTGTGACCGTATATTATCGTCGAATAAGCTTCGCAATACCGATCCGGTTACCCTAGTTTTTGACTTTCTCACTTGTCATCGGTTGTTAGAACTGTACTGACAACCCGTTAAACCGGACTAACAGCGATTGCATTACGAAAGTTGCATCCCAATCTGAGCTCTCACTGTCAATATCTCTAGCTTTTACTTTATCCTTGTTTGAGTGGCTGATCCTACTTGTCACACCAACGGCTCAATAGCTCACGCAGAGTCCCAACCGAAACAGCTTTCTCGATGGATCGGTTCTCATTGGCAAGAATTTGACAGAACAATTATAGAACAAAATAAAGTTTAACTATATAAGTTTGTTATTTGTTATTTGTTAAAACTGTATAAGGAACGCATTTTCCACCGGCGTCGATTTCCCCCCCGTTTTGGGCCGGAAAACCCTCCTCGCGGGCCTCATCCAAACGTGTCCCCGGTGCAACAATTCCCAGCCCAGTATGCGAGCAAGTGGATTCGTCGGAAGCGACGACAAAACAGCGGTCAGGCGCACGAGCCCCGAGGCGGAGAGGTGTCTTCTCTCCCTCGTCTTCATCCCGAGCTCGGAAAAAAAATCCGAGGCCAGCTGCTGCTCCCAAGTTCAGAGACTGCGTTTGCTTAGCCTGGAGGGTGGCATGCGTACGTCCTCTCATCCTGCGATCTTTGGCCGGAGCGTGTATCATCTAGTAGTATATAGCTAGTGGCTACTACTAGATGCAATCTGATCAGTGTCGCTCTATGCTTAACCTTGCTGCTGCTGCCTGGCCGTTGTCCCATCACCTCATGCAGGTCATGCTCACGTGTGGCTAATCTCCCCCATGCATGTCTGCACACGATGCAGCATGCATGCTCACACGTGTGCACATAAGCTCCCTTCAAAGCTCAAACACACGGATTTGTCCCTAGACAGGATTGGCAATGACGGCCTAGCTGCACCAACCCTTCATCAATGTATAAATGTACAAGGTGTGCTGACAAACGATAGAAATGTATAAATGACAACAATCTATTATATCTGTGATCTTTAATGCCATAACTAAAGGTCGTGACCTATTATTTCATAAATTTACAATAACAACATTGTTTTAAAATCTTAAATTCACTTGTTTAAATTACAAAAATATGAATACCAGTTTGTTTATAGAGATAAATTAAATATTAAATATTATAACTGTAGATATAAATAATGTTTACATAAAATTAATAATAAAAATACTTTTAAAAACGTAGATCGAATAATATACAGCTAAATTACTGGAAAACAATGCTCCCTTAAAATACGTCGTATGCGTAATCCGATTCAACTGTAGTGTCGTTTCTACTATCGAGGATAACCAGGTGAACCTATCGTTCATTGGCAGCTGGAGCTGGCAGCCCGAAAAATATATGTCCTCGGATCAACTTAATTACTCCTAGATTAATTGATCATGCCTACATTACTCTGTGTTGATCATGTCCGGTTACCGTCGTTAAGGATACTAATGACGGTAATATCGATAATCATCTGTTAACCACGGTTACAGTCGTGACCAGAGCGCTAGCAACCACAGCAACCCTCTCGAGCTTTGACAAATACGGTTCGGAGTTGCACCATGAACACCAGTATTATATCCGTAGCCATGGATGCATCCGGCTGCGTGTCTGACTTTTTTTTCTTGTGATCCGCCTGCGAGCTAGCTGAGCTGAGGTGACATTTCCATACTTCCGCACCACCTCCCCGTCGCATTCAATGCACGCCTCATCTCGTCGCCGAGACAGAGAAAGGGCAGAGGTAGCCACTAGCCAGCCAGCCATGGCGAGGCATGCAAACGAAAGGACAGCAGCAGCAGCAGCTGCAGGAGAGAGAGCATGAGGTGACTACTGAGGTGACAATCCTTTCGTATGTACTCTATGTTTTCTCTCTCTCACCCACGAGGTTGATATGGGTCCCTCTCCGTCCCTGTCTCCCCCTATCTAGCTCGCTCCATATCTTCTTGCTTCTGCATTGTTGCATTTCCCCTCGTCTTCCTCTTGCTGGCTCTCGCCATCTGCTCCTCCTCCACGTTCGCTTCTTGGTAAGGTCTCTGCAATGTACATGCACTATCTTCTTTCCACATGCATGAGCAGATGAGCTCACACGTGATTTGTCTCCAAATCAGCTCGATCGACTGCGTGTTTGCGTGTGCTTGATTTGATTTCGGTTGTGTCTTGTTGAGTTGACTTCGGTTTGGGTTTCACCGCGCATGCGTTGCTCCGTTCCGATCCACAGCTGAGCAAATGAGCATGTGCTCGATTCGCTCGACAGATTACCTGTCTGCGCCACTGTTGGGCCTAACATGTATGCGTTTCTTTGAATGAATGGGCTGATTCTGATTGCCTCGCATTCGAGTTGGAGATCAGTTCGCCTTCTCGAGGGGTTGATGAACAGTTCCCTCCTTGATTGATCGCCATTGTTACACATCCCTGCAACTGTATCTATATATCTCTGCACGTCTCCTTCTTTCTTAGAAGGTAGGTAGCATTTGTCTCTGCGCTCTGCAGTACGTTAGGCTGCACCAAGAAATCAGCTGATCTTGATCGAGCTGATGCTGATCTCTAATGGAGTATGTACATCTCTCCCTAGGGTTCCATGTGTAAATCCTTGCGTGTGGGTATCCGTGCTCTTTGCTGATCACCGATCGATACCAAGCGGTTGCTAGTAAGTTGATTTCCTTTTGCTTTGTGTTTGTGTGGCTGGATTGGATCTCCCCTCTCTCATGTTTTAGTTCGTGTCAGTTCTTGCATAGCTAGGCTCAAGCCAGATCTTGGGATGCTGACTTGTTTTCCATGGGTGTGCGTGGGAGGAAGCAGATGACACCTCCAGATTAGCTGAAACCCTAGTTATTTCTGAATTTTGATCCATCTGCATACAGGCCAAAGCTAGCTAGAACTAGATCATGGTTGGTTGACCATTGGTCAAGGCATGCATTGAGCTGACACACAGCAATGGCGTGGCCGTTGCGCATGCAGGTGCATGCAGATCTGAGTGGAGGAGGGAAGGCGCGAGCTAGAGAGATGGAGTACATGGTCGGCGTGACGGCGGTGGACAGCCCGGGCGGCGGCGGCGGTGTGGGGCGGCCGAGCAGGTACGAGTCGCAGAAGCGGCGGGACTGGCAGACGTTCGGGCAGTA
>KE371983.1:98200-119548 GCA_000418225.1 Zizania latifolia
GTATCCGCTTCTTATTCGGTCCGTATTCGATTTCGATACTATCTGCTTTTGTATCCGTTTTCGGGATATCCGTATTCGTTTCTGTTTCTGTTAAAAAAATACGGAAATGGGTATGGTAGCACTCATTTTCGGCCATTTTCGCTTTGTTTTCATCCCTACTTCTGTGCCCCAAGAGATTATGGTGGTATGGGGTTCTTAGATACGAGGGCTTTTAACATAGCCTTGTTAAGCAAATGGATATTAAAATTAGAAACTGATCTAAGGGTTTATGCTTTGATATTCTGAAAAGAAAATACTGCATATCAAAAGGTTTCTTCCAAACCAACTATGTGGGGGTTTCATATTTCTGGAAGAGTTTACAAAAAGCGAAAGGTTGGGCACATAAAGGGTGTGGGTTTCATGTTGGATCTGGTAATCATGTATCCTTCTAACACGACGTGTGGTACTAGGATGTGCCCCTCAAGATCCTCTATCACAATCTTTATGATATTTGTCGGAATCCTCATGCTACAGTTGCAGAGATAGTTACTGCCTGTTCGAGGGAGAATATGTTTAGACGTTCCTTGGGTGAAAGGGAGTTGGTACAATGGAATTGTATGAATGATTTGGTGGAAGAGATTGTCCTTAGTAATGAAAATGATTAGATGATTTGGCTCATTGATAAGAAAGACTTTACAACTAGATCGTTATATCGCCTAATCACTCACAGAGGCAAAGTTGATGCTGATAGTCTGATTATATGGAAGAGTTTCACTCCTCTGAAAGTTAAAATATTCATGTGGTTAATGTTAAGGGGCAAAATACGGGTGGGAGAGCAGTTATGTAAGATGAATTGGAGAGGAGATCCTCATTGCAAACTTTGCTCTCAAATGGAGACTACAAACCACCTAATGTTTGGGTGTCCCCTTCTCAAATTCTCTGGTGTGTAGTTTGAGACGCCTTGAACTGGCCCTATGTCCCAAATAGCCGAATCACTCTGTTGGGTGTTTTGAGATTGAACTCAAATTCTAAGAAGACGAGAATAAATATGGGAATATTAGGAGCATATGCTTGGACTCTCCGGTTACTAAGAAATGAATTTATTTTTAAGAATTATATGGACACTAACATATTTCAGATTGTTTACAAAATGTTGTTTTTTCTGACCCAGTGGTTACTACTGGTGTCAGTTCATCTAAGAGACGAAGCTTCAAGGTGCCTCAGCTTGTTGCGTGCCAGGCTGCAACAGTTAACGCAGTCGACAATTGCGCCGGCCAACTCCGCCTAGAACTAAAGCAATTCAAGCTCAAGTGAAAAATCTCCACCCCAGCCGCTTCACACAATCTGGAAGCGTCGCTGGCCTGATGCTGGAAAATGGGTATTGTAGTGCCTGAAAAGAGTAAAACTAGTTTTGAACTTTTTAAGTTCCTGTTTTGGTCTGTGGAGTAACACAACTTTTGGCTGGATCTTGTGCTGGATCTGGTGGTAACCTTGTGTTGGAAGTTTGCTGGTTGTGGTGGCGTTATCTTTTGGGTGTTGGGAGGTACCTCTTTTTGTAATCTTCATGTCAAGCTGGTAACCCCAGCAGACTATTAGCAATTATGCTTTCTAACAAAGCAGAGCTGTGAAAAAGCCTTTTATAAAAAAAACAATGTATTACCGGTTAGTTTAAGTATATTTTTTAATTCAGTATCGATGATAATAGTTTGATTTATCATGACATTAATGCTTTGTTAAAAACCATAATGGTTAGTTCATAAATTTATGATGGTATAATTGATTTGAAATCTTAAATCATCTGTGGTGATCACTTGATTCCAGATAAGACGGCTGAAACTAACTACCGTGATGGAGAGGTAGGAACAACTGAGCAAGAGAGATGCAGTCGTTGGGAAGAAGCTGTCGAAAACGAAGTAGCGTCTGCCGCTGATCGTTATCTGCTTTGCATGCGTGCGAGGGCCAAGTTTCAGCTGTAAAACTGTGGCCCTGTATATGTGTGTGGCTAGATCAGTACAGTGTTCAATTATTCACTACATCTATCTCAAAATATATTATCCATATAAATTTTGTACAGTGTTTAACGCAGAACTTTAAACATTATTTTGTATATCATCAACGGTTATAAAAATAATATCATATGGAATTAATTTAAAATATATATGACATTTTTTGACATCAATTATTAGTTGAAAATTATATATATATATATTAGCTAAATATTTTAGAAATGTAGGAGGCTATTAGCTAAATATCTAATGTGGTATTAGCATGAACTCCGGTAGTTTTCTAACTGCCAATGGACAGTTGTAGGCATATGCTAAAAATCTCCTGTCTCTAATTCTCCTCAAAAGCAACCTTTTTAGTGATTATCCTAGTAAAAAACGTAAACCATTTCACCTTAATTCTCTTGAAAATTGCTCGTTTTTTGGCAATTTGATACAACTTCTCTAAATTTACTCTTACATTCCAACATTCCAGAGCAGAGCACACCCGGTAAAATTGCCGTCCTTTTCACCTCCTCACCAAAAAAATGTCAAAATCCCCTCAACGAAACGAATTTCAAATTTCGAGCCCGGTAACCTCACCGAGGCGTTCCCCTCATCCACCCCTTCCCCCATAAAACACTCACCACCCCACACCACGCTACCCATTTCCCTCAAATCCGCCGCGGCCGCGCCTCCTAAACCTCGCCGGAACCCTACCTCCCCCGCCGCCGTCGCCATGAGGGAGATCCTGCACATCCAGGGCGGGCAATGCGGGAACCAGATCGGGGCCAAGTTCTGGGAGGTGATCTGCGACGAGCACGGCATCGACCACACCGGCAAGTATGCGGGCGACTCCGACCTCCAGCTCGAGCGCATCAACGTCTACTACAACGAGGCCAGCGGCGGACGCTTCGTGCCCCGTGCTGTCCTCATGGACCTCGAGCCGGGCACCATGGACTCGGTTCGCTCCGGCCCCTTCGGCCAGATCTTCCGCCCTGACAACTTCGTCTTCGGCCAGTCCGGCGCCGGCAACAACTGGGCCAAGGGTCACTACACCGAGGGCGCCGAGCTCATCGACTCCGTGCTCGATGTCGTCCGCAAGGAGGCTGAGAACTGCGACTGCCTCCAAGGTATAACCTCCTCCTAGATCTGGCCGTTTTGTTGGAAATGGTGAGGGATTGGTGACTGTTTTGGTGCTTCCAGCGTGTAGATCTCATTTGTGGTACCGCTATGTTCGAAATGCTACAATTGCAGGGCCATTAGCTCGTAGATCTGGCCATTTTTTTTCGTGTGGGAGATAGTAAGCGTTCGCCTGAATCTGTAGATCTGTGTGTTCCACACTCCATTTATTTTGGTTTAGCGTTAGCGTTCATTGCGCAGTCTACTTCTGTTTGCTGAGGGGAAATGTTTGGATGGATTCATGTTTCGCATCCTCAGATCATCAGCAGCTCACTTGGTAGTGTCGCAAGCAAAATGCTTATGATATATTCAGCCTGACGCGTTGCAATTTGCTATAACATGCATAGCTGGTTGTCCTGAAATTTTTAATCTGAGAACGACTACATTTATGGAATACGCCTCTGTACATAATCTATGTTGCTTTCTTATCTATGTGTCAACTGAATATTGGATACAAAATGATGTGTATGTTTCATTTACCACAGGATTTCAAGTCTGCCACTCTCTGGGAGGAGGAACGGGTTCTGGTATGGGTACCCTGCTCATCTCAAAGATCAGGGAGGAATACCCAGATAGGATGATGTTAACCTTCTCAGTTTTCCCCTCACCAAAGGTTTCTGATACTGTGGTTGAACCCTACAATGCCACGCTATCCGTCCATCAGCTTGTTGAGAATGCTGATGAGTGCATGGTCCTTGACAATGAAGCTCTATACGACATCTGCTTCCGCACTCTGAAGCTTGCTACACCCACCTGTAAGTGAAAACATACTATAATTAGGCTACTGTACTCAGTTACCGTACTCTGCTCCCTGTAATTATTGATCATTGATTTCGTCCTGGTACACCATAGCAGTGTGTAAGCTGCCATCTTTACGTCAGCTGCCACTATACCAATTTACTCTTATGAGTCGGTAATGAATTAGATGGTCCATGTTTTCCACTGTTGTGTGTTTTATGCAACTTGGCCCTATTGAAGATAAGATCTATCAACAAGTTTTTTTGTAGCACTACTACATGCATGCCTACTGTGTTGACTTGATATGAATGTGGTGTTCTTCATGCTGTCCACCTTGTTTCTTGTATGTGTTTCTATCAGTTAGACATGCATGATTCTGATTCTTCTTTGTTTCATTTCTTTTCAGTTGGTGATCTGAACCATCTTATTTCTGCAACGATGAGTGGTGTTACTTGCTGCCTGCGCTTCCCAGGCCAGCTGAACTCTGACCTCCGCAAGCTTGCAGTCAACTTGATTCCTTTCCCTCGTCTCCATTTCTTCATGGTTGGCTTCGCACCACTGACCTCAAGGGGATCCCAGCAGTACCGTGCCCTCACAGTCCCTGAGCTGACCCAGCAGATGTGGGACTCCAAGAACATGATGTGTGCCGCTGACCCTCGGCACGGCCGCTACCTCACGGCATCTGCCATGTTCCGTGGTAAGATGAGCACCAAGGAGGTGGATGAGCAGATGCTGAATGTCCAGAACAAGAACTCGTCCTACTTCGTGGAGTGGATCCCGAACAACGTGAAGTCGAGCGTGTGCGACATCCCTCCCAATGGCCTGAAGATGGCGTCCACCTTCATCGGCAACTCCACCTCCATCCAGGAGATGTTCCGCCGCGTGAGCGAGCAGTTCACGGCCATGTTCAGGAGGAAGGCTTTCTTGCACTGGTACACCGGCGAGGGCATGGATGAGATGGAGTTCACCGAGGCCGAGAGCAACATGAACGACCTGGTGGCTGAGTACCAGCAGTACCAGGACGCCACAGCCGACGAGGAGGAAGAGGGTTACGACGATGAGGAGGAAGAGGAGGTTGCTGCCTAAGCCACCTGCCTTCCCCTTATCGTAGTACTCTACATATTGCAACTCTCATCTGGTGCCTGCAGTACTATAATATATCGTAGTAAGATGTTTAGGTGATTTTCCTTGGCCAGTCACCTTGTTGTATTAATTAGTGGTGTGTTGTCGATGCGACTTGTGATACTAGTTTAACTGTGGACTCGATTACCGCTAGATCTTGTGATTGTTACTGTTTGCCAGCAATATCGTTCATTGCTTGATGATTCTGTTCTCTTCCATCTCACATACGATTTGTCCAGCCTAAAAGGTGCGTTTTGTTTCTTGAATGTAAACGTGTGGTTTCTGTAGGAGTAAAGTTGCATTAGCTGGACTAGCCGCTGCTGATTCCTCCCTGTTCACTTGGAGAGTTAAGCGTATCAGCGTCCATGTACGAACATTGTGGCACACGCCGCACGCGACCAAGGTGTAGCTCACAGCTACCAGAGCATCTCCGACCAAGCGGTTACCCGTCCAGCTGTCCTCCGGGTAGCCAAGGAACGCTACCAGCTGCACCACCTTCTCGCCGCTGACACCACGACTAATCCGCCGGCGCTGGCCACGTCTACGTCGACCTCACCGACTCCGTAGGTGAGCTAAAGTGCAAATAGTCGCTTGACAAAGCGATTTCTCAGTAACTTTGGTCCAGAACAGCCGGCGTGCAGCGTATTAACCGAACCAAACCATATCACGATGGCCATGGTTGGGTTTATTATAGCAGCCAAATCTAGAAATAAACTGATATCTAAAAGCTAAAAAATTATTTTTATTCTTGTGAGCTAGATACTTATCAGCTGTTTCTCAACCACCAGTTTTCAGCTCCCCAAATAAGCCCCATAACTATGAGAGCATCCATATCTCAGGCACGCACAAAGCTCTCAGAATCGATATTGTCAGATAAAACCGAAGTCACACAGCTTTCTTTCATCAACAATTCAAAACATTTGTCAGGGTCAAGTCTGCTGAACACAAGCACACATGCAAATGGTGCACGGACAAATACCCACGAGTAACACGTTACTGACAAAACAGCTCAAGACATCTCCCTGAATCTTGCAATGGCCTTCTTCTGGATGATGGTTTTGTAGCTGTCCCCTGCTTTGGCCTCCAGCGACGGGTCAGCTTTGCGCTGTTGACTTCCAAGTCCAGCCCTCACGTCGCCAGATTTTGCCTGCACTGGTTCCTTGATGCCACTACCAGTCTTTCCAAGACCCTGAATATTTTGCAAAGGAGTTGCAAGCAAAAGAGTGCCAATGTATACTCATGTCAGAAGGAATATACACACGAAGCAGCTTCTAGACTAGGAAATTTCGGCAAATTGATTCTTCTGCAATCACAGTTAACTTCTCATGCCTAACAAACTACTCAAGTCTACTAGAGATGTTATTCCTCAAGCAAAGCGTTTTGTAAGTATCCACATTAATTCTAGCCTTTTGCAAGTAGAGCCCAGAAACGCAAATATATAACATCGACTTATAGTCTATTGGTCAATCAAGCAAGATGAGAATGATACACTATTTTAAAAAAAAATAAAGCTACAAGCGTCAAGATTTGACATTA
Source organism: Zizania latifolia (assembly GCA_000418225.1). Classification (NCBI taxonomy): domain Eukaryota; kingdom Viridiplantae; phylum Streptophyta; class Magnoliopsida; order Poales; family Poaceae; genus Zizania; species Zizania latifolia. The sequence continues at coordinate 104,740 of KE371983.1, forward strand.
CATGCTGACATCTTAATTCTTACACAAGCTCCAAGCTAAAAACAGCTAAAGGTGGCAACTTGGTCACAAGTTGCTGCAAATCAAACTCTATATCCTATAAAAGATGGCTGTGCTTAAATCTTTTGTCAATTATAATGCAAGGGAAAACCCAATATAAAAACAATATGCAACTTGACAAGCAAAAATGGTTGCAAAAAAAAACAGACGCAGGCAACAGTAATCAATAATAATGAACGAAAATTGCAGGCAAGCCGCAAAATATGAAAATAGTTAACTAACAAGCAGTAGAGAACTTACCCGTCCTTCCTGCCAACCCATATTGCGTAGAATACGATTGCCCACATTGCTCTCATCTATTGCTCTATCAGCGGTGATAACCTCATAATTTTCAGTATTGCCCATTTCACCACTAGAACGTTCCCCCACCCCTGGAGGAAATGGCATTGACCCCATCTCACTTGAACCCCTTCGAGATGGGTACTCACCAGCTTGACAAGAAGGAATTTCCAGACAATTAATATAAATCTTGAACAGGCTATATAAAGAAAATAACCTTGTAATGCACCCCCTCTGTTTGTGAACACTATTTTCTTCTACAGCTTATTCATTTTACATATACTTGTAATTTCATGCTTCCTGAAGGTCTTGCCTAAAAATACTACAAACAAATCTATCTAAAACACTGTATTCTCTTCTCTTGTTTCCTTTTTGTGCTTGTGGTTTTAGTGGGAACCTTTCGGTGTAATTTTATTCAACCCAAGGTGCACCTTGGTGAATGTGACAAGTATCAATAATATACTTCCGTGATATACAATAAAATGTAATGTTGGAAAAAATGCTGCTAAAAGAAAATCACATGATGTTAACAAAAAATTATGTTGTGGATGGATAATAACATCTTGTGCTCAACAAATGAGGCTAGAAAATATTAGGTGAGATTGTATCCTTACTTTGATCCAGTCCAACATTATCACTTCCAAGTGACGATCCATATAGACTTCGTCTTTCTGCAGCCCGATCTCTGTACTGTGAATTTCCTGGAGCCTCAGAAAACCGACGTTTAGCACTTCCTGAAACTCCAGCTGGAGTATAAGAGGCTATGCCAGATAATTCTGTTCTGAAGGGTGCAGAAGAAGTAGGCGCCCCAGCATTTGTCGTTAGCCCACTTGTGCTTGTGGTCATAGTGGAGGAAGAATTAGCACCACTAGCATCAGATGATGAATGAAATGCAGTATCTGGCTTGAGTATTCCTCTACCAGAACCTCTTATGACACCCATAATGGTAGTTCCTAAACTGTTACTAACGGGTGTAGGCTTTATGTCAGAATCTGTTATTTCTGTGGGTGCACTTGCCTGGCCAAGAGAATTATAAATAGAAGGCGAGTTCATTTCCTTGGCATTTCCAAAGTCATATTTAGGCTTGCCTTTCACCGAGAATCCAGTTGCACTGTGTAAATTGCTTAATTTATCATCAGCAGAGTTCGATGGTTCCTTGTCATCAAGGACAGCACGCCCGGCCTGGCCTTCTTGATTTCTTTGTTTCCAAATAGCAAGGACATTGTTCATCTTTTTCTTATTGGCTAAAAGACTACCTTTTGATGCCAGCTTTATCTCTTTTGCCTTCTCCTTTTCTTTCTTTTCTGCAGCCAGTGCTGCACTTGCAGCAGCTTGAACAGCTTCAGGTAATGAAGTTTTCTCGCTTTGTTTAATAGTGGCTGCAGGTGCAGAAATCACTGCATTTTTAGCACTGCCACCTTCTGAGGTCTTCCTGCTTGCATTTGCCATGTCTCCAGCAGCTTTACTACTGTTCTGTTCACTACAAGGGACATACTGTTGAGTTTGTTGATCATATGAATACCAAACTCCGGCATTACCATCATAATAAAGTCCTGCAACGAACACAAGGTTATATAAATTGTGTAACAGTTGGAATGATTGCCAGAGCAAAGGGTTAAAAATAATTACCTCCGGTCATTATATGGCATTGGGAGTACTAATGACCGGAGGGAATATATGAGATGGAAAACTGGAAAGGACTTATTTCTAAATTAATTATAGTAAGAAAATTGCTGCAATAGACTTACCGGTATTTCCATCATAATAGAATCCTGAGGAAGAATCATAGTAATAACCAGATTTTTCATCCCAAACAAATCCCGACTGTGGAGCAGAACCATCATTCTGAGCCTCTGAGTTGCTATTTAGTTTGTCATCAGGATTGTACTCTTTTGGGGCCCAGCCTACAGCATCATACTGGTCCAAAATGCAAATAAAATAATGAGCATCATATCTACAATCTGCCTACATTGTATGCAACAATCATTCCACCCTTACTATAAGCTTGTAACACAGAGATTTAGTGTTTCTAGTACATATTTAACAGGGTTAAATAGGGTCATTTATCATTTTCTTTAACTCAACGTTTCCTTTTCTGTGCACATGGTGAACTTCAACAAGTTAGAAATAGGGGCTAGAACGGACCTGCTGAGAAAATGATGCAGCCTCAATGGCAGCTGCAGCAAGGCTGCTTGACTGTGAAGCCCCCGATACTGGTCCATGTGTACTTTTAGCATAGGCCACCCGTAAAACCTGACCATTTTTCTCGAGTGTAATCCCATTTGTAGCTTCAAGAGCTTTCGTAGCATCTTCCACCTACCATAGTTGGATGAAGATAAATTTCAGGAATTGACATCAAAGAAAAACTCAAACTTTGTTGTCCACCACTTACTGAATGAAAATGGATGAAGGCAAAACCTCTGGATACATGAGTAAACTTATCCCGAACAAGGCGAATATCCTGCAGCATAATGGCATATAATTCTCACAACAGAAAGGAAACAGTCCAAATTGCAAGAGTTATAAGTTTATTCCACCTTTATAGGTGCATGCTTGGCAAATTCATATCGAAGCATTTCTTCATCAGCATTTTCATCCAGACCACGCACAACTAAAACATGAGTTGGACCTGAAAATGCTAGTGTCTAATAAGGCAATGGGCAACACAGTTCACATAATCCCACAATGAAAGCACAAAAACTTGCCTAGTTCAGATCCCCTTTTTAAATGGTGAGGGGTGGAACCTGTTGGATCAGCTGGAAGAGAATCCTCAGTCCGTGGTTCATTGCACTATGAGAATACAACATGCAATTAGAGAGGAAAAGAATTATGAGCTTAACAAATAAACTTAGATTAGTTACCAAGAAATGCTACAACCCCCATGCTTTTTGGACATAACCACAGTTTATCGTACACAACTTAACAATTTGTTTTTTTCTAATTATTTTAGTAAAAACTATTAAAAATATACTGACATAAATGCAGTTTTCCATGTGAGTATGTGACAGATCTTATTATGTGTATAGTAGTGGCTAATGTTCCAACCATTGTCAGATAATCCAACTGCTCACAGTAAATGCGATTGTCAAACTAAAATTTCACAACTTCTTGCCAACAAGAGAGATGTAACATCTGAAGCAAAACAGTACTCCCTCAAGAAAATCACACAATTAACTGAGGAAAAATAATTGTAGCATGCTAGATTGCAGGTTTTGCAATTTACAATTCAAAAAGTGAAAAGACTACACTACAAACTTCTTTAAGAAAATAAATGAAACAGCTGTTGTGATAAAGAACAGACTCATATTTGCAATAATATAGTGCAAAACATACCTGAAAACAAGAAGTTCTGCGAGCAAAGTTCATACATCCGCATAAAGTACATATCCAATCACACGGTGCAGCAGCAGTCCTGTGCCCATGGGTATATCTTGTAAAATTTTCTTCCCCATGAGAAGGCCCACTCATCCCACTAGTTGGTTTACTACTGCAGTACAGAAGGTGCCAGCAATAATTACAGTGGAAGCAAAATATATAAGTATATTTTCGAAAAAGGTTAAATGCATGCAAATTGTTTTCCTTAATGTGCTCCTATGCAATACCGAGCTTGATGCAAGTAACAATATACACATTAGACACAAAAATACACAGAAAACATCCAAAATAAGAACTGGAAAATATTCAGATTAGCTGTTTTCATTGCAGGATTGTCACCATATCAGAAACACCTTAAGTGGAAAAGGTCGATAGGTGAGATAAAAAAGGCAGTCACAAAAGAATTTGGTATATGAAGGACAGGCTCTAGTGAAGATTATTATTACATGATGATTCCCAGTAAAGAAAACAACAACAGTTCCACAAAAAGGAATTCTTATGGAACTATGTAACCAATATGCTGCAATTTTGTTGTTCACACTGAATGATTCAGTATCACCCAAAGCACACTAATTAAACACTTTAACCGCTACTGTATAAAGGCGACAGTAAACACAACAATGTTACATACAAATCAACGGGTGAATATAAGTGGAGGATTTGAAGTATTCTAAAAATGAAAAGGGCACATACCTGTACTGACAAAATACCTTTCTACCATCAATTGAAAGGCCATTGTCCCCAGTACCTTCCATCATTCTGCAGGCAGCTTCCTGTAGAGTACACAAAAATTTCTGAGCATAACAGTACATGACAGTCTAAATGGGTAAAGTAACATATCTTTTACAGTTAGTACCACAGTAGGGAAGTCGATAAAAGCAAATCCCCGAGACATGCCAGAAGATCGTTCCTTAATTACGCGCACACTACGAAGAGGGCCCCATTCAGCCTAAAAGATATCAGACTCCAAATGATTAAAATGAACCAGACAATACACTTTCAACCAGTTTAACAGTTTATGAAGAGGAACTTGTACAAGAATCTGGTTCAGGTCATCTTCATTAGTCTTCTGGGACAGACCCTTAACAACAACAGTGGCAGATGGTGTCTACAAGCATGAAAGGAAATGTTATTGGCTTCTTCAGTTCAAAACACAAATTGGACACATGCATTTATCTACGAAGTAAAGGCCTAAAGGGCAATACCACTAAATCACCATGCCTTCTTTCATCCCAGTCATATTCTCTTCTTCTGCCAAAGCAATTGTCATCATAAAAGCCATCTCTTTGGTTCTGACGACTTTTGCCACGAGGTGACCTTGATCTAGACCGAGATCTTGATCGGTTGTCGTGCCCACGGGACCGAGAACGGCTATGGCGCATATATGGACTTCTGTCTCTTTCATGACTGAACCCTGTTTTTTCGTGTTCACTCTCACATAAATCACGCCTTCTCCAACTGCCATCTCTCCTGTGTTTCTCATAGTCTGAACCATAGCTGTAATGCTCATAATCACGATCTCTCTCATAGCTATCCTCTCTGCTTTGGTGAGAGCTGTAGTACTGTTCTTCAAAGTCACCATGAAACTCCGCACGGTCTCTACTCCCAATTCTTTTGTTCCTATCAAAAACAAAATCACAGTTACTACCAGATTCATAGTAGTCATCAGCAGCATGATAATTATCATGGAGTCTATCAACTCCTCCATAGGATTCAAAAACTAATGATGACTTCCATCATTGCAATAATAAGTGTCATGCCTTCTGTAATCTCTGGCAGTTGAATATTCTTCATCAAGTAATCTTCGAGGCTGAGACGACATGTTGCCAGCAGAGGGTGCAGGTGGATACATATTTCTATCATGCGTATCCTGATAGAATGCATCCCTTCCATATGAATCTCCTGGAAAGCCATCACCAACAAATCTCCTACCATTGTAGGATCCACTAGACCTGCAAATTTAGTCGATTGTCGAAAATATGGTAATAAACAAAGAACATTAAAGTGGACATGCAAGTTAACAGATCAAAATGGAAAAAATTGCAGCTACTCTACCCCAAATAAAATATAGCCGAGTCCACTTCAGATATAAGTTAAACAGAAATGAAGATACAGATGAATAAAACAGCTAGCATATACCACCAGAATAGCTTATTGAGTTACCTATAATCTGGGCCATTGATGACACCATACCCATCCAGTGCCTGTAGATTCAACAGAAGTCGAGTCAGCAACTAAGTCTACAGAGCAGGCAGGTAAACCCATTCCATTTAAGCAACGGCTCCTTCTTCAATTTCTTTACAACATAATGCTGGCCAACCACACGGCCAACAAATCTGCTATTCCTTGTTAGCTAATAAAGGGAAAGGCTTCAATTACACTGTTGTTCTCCCATCCATGCTGTGGAGCATAACGGCCGTTATCCATTTCTGATATTCAGCACTGATGTTAGACTGCAACGTTCTTGGTGATCTTTCAGATTTTCATGTGCAGATTTTTCTAGTGTCCTGTAAGAGACACATGATATCACACAGTTAAGCAAATGCCAACAAGAATACCGCCATACTGCCACCACTTTACTGGACCTTCAAGGAGATGTTCCCACTGATTTCACGCAACTAATCATCTCATGTTAAATATCATGTTTTTTGTATCACTCAAGTTTCCCGTTTTGTGTTTTATAGCTCTAAGAGACAGGCGTTCACTTTATTAGTATCGAAGTTATCTCCCTTCACATTCTTAGCATTCCATCCACTGCGCTATAGGCAATTCCGAAAAATATATTAAACCAACTCCAAATCTCCAATCCTTTTACCAACATACATATTAGATAATTCCGTATTATTGTCAGTTGGCTAACGATTTTGTATATAGATAGGCCTATTTAGGGAATTGAAAATCGAACTATTTGGTATTAAATTTTGTATAGATTGGATAGTGGACATGGAAGAATCAGAGGTGGAGCCACTGGACTTAGCAGAATATGTTATCGCAGCAGCTGGACAAACACCCTAAAAAACTTACCCTTAAGATTTTAATTAGAAAATTATTAAAATAATATATAGAAACTAAGCATTCAAGCTCGAAGGTAGTACATTACGATATGGTATCACTCGAATTCGCATACATGCAACCTGCACGAAAATCTAAAAACTTGTATGCATCCAAAAAGCGGTGAAATTTGAAGCGCCAGAAGGGAATCCACAAGGGCGAATCCCACGCAGAAGGGGGAACAGTACCCTGTCAACTGAATAAGGAAACGAGGAACACGGCCACTCATAGTCTCCCACCTTACCTCTCGAATCCGAGCGGCGCGGCGCGGCGTCGCAGGGACCAGCCACGGCGGACCAGCCCTCGAGATGGCGAAACCCTATCGCGAATCGCGATCTGCGATTCGCGCGGGGAGCAGCCGGGATACCCTCCGGCGGTGCAAGGCGAGCGAGAGCGGCGGTGCTACGCTAGGGGTTCCACGGGCGCGGCCACGTGGTGCTCGTGGGAGGGAATCGCTGAGGCGGCGGCGGCGGCGGCGGCGGGAGGAGGAAGCAGCGCAGAAGCGTGCGGCGTGGGCAGTCGCGAGGTTGTTTGGTTAGAACTTTTGGGAGTCAGAGGGCGTCACGGGAGAGAGGGCAAAAGGCCCAAAGCCGAAAGGCGTGGGCGATTCGGGAGTTGGTCATAGGCTCACAGCGTATGGTCAAATAATATGGTGTCGTTTAATTTTTTTAAGTTATCTTTTCTAATTTTGATTGAGTTTAAAAGTACATTAATTTGTAGTACATTTAATAAAAACTAATTTGATATTTATTGGTTGACACATTTTTTAAAAAAATAGTGAAAACAAGAGAATTTCAATAACTGATAGACGGATAGAGTAACGCTGAACTGCAGATCAATAGATGACGAGCAGGTGAATGCCTAACTGCATTGGTACCTCAAGGGTCATGTGCAGTGCAGGCGACAAAGAATTGAATCAGAGGCAAGCATCCATACGGTCAAACTGCCAAAGACAGGCAGACACAAGATGAGTTGAGAAGAGAGCCGTCCCTGGTAAGTATCATTTTCAGAGGCAGGCCACATTTGCTGCAGGACTGGAGACGTGTAGAAGCAACTATGCAGTGCAGGCAAGGTTTCACATCGGATGATGATGGCTGGGCGCGATAAGCAGAGCGTGTTGAGCGACCGTCCGACCGATACCACAGCATCAAGAGATTGGCACAATCATCAGCAATGCAATGCAGATTAAGCACAAGAAGGCCTCAATACTACCCACCTTTACTCAATCAAGGGAACTGCAACCATATTTTGTACAGAACAAAAAGCCTAGCATTCAACCAGCCATTTCATCCCAAAACCTTGTCTTCAAGTATTTTTCTCTCCACCTCTAAACCATCAGCGATAATAAAACTAGAAACCTCTGAGCTGTAACATTCACAGTTTCAAGGTAGCTCCCCCAGAGGTGAATCTTCACCTCAGAATAGGCAGGCACAAGTACCGACTACCAAGTCGGTTTCAACTATTCTCTACCATATACAGAAGTTCAGCTCTTATTCGCTGCGCACTGAGTTGTACTTCTCAGCAAGTGGAGGGGAGGCCATTATCTTGTTCATCAAATTCTTGAACCTCATGCTGTAATCACTACCACTGCAGATGGTAATTAAAAATATCAGAACAAGGTAAAATACCCAAATTAGAATATATATAAGTCACTGGAATTGTTATAATGCAAGTGAATGAGCCAATTTTTTCTTTCCAGTTACCACTTGTCAAGGGCCAAGAATAAAGATGTGTTGATTTCTAACGGGAAAAGTGGCATCACAGTTAAAATTCTGGCTAAACAAGAAATGCATGTAAACTGGGACGGGCAGAATGAAGCCTGACCTTATGCGACTTAAAGCCGCGATTGCTCGAAGAGCACTTCGAATCATGTCTTCATTTCGATCAACCTCCTGCTTCACTGCATCACCCTTGGGTCTGTGATTTATAGTTTTCTCAATAGGTTCGACCAATGAGTCCAAAACTGAAACAGCACAGTAAAATATTAGCAGGGGCATTCGTAACCTATGAAGCCCTGAAAGGCCTATAGATTAAAACAAACCTGCAAGAACAGCAGAAGGACACTTGTCTGCTAGCTTGGAGAGAATCAGATGGCAAGGCATTTTTACATCATAATGATCTACATAAAACAGTGCAGTAAAACCAACAGACAAGTGAAAAAAAGCAATGGTGAATAGTAAACAAAACAAACATGATTTACTTGTGTGCATCGTACATGGTCTTAAAGATTATATCCATCTAAACCTCTATATTGCTACGGCGAATTAAATGGAATGTGCAGTTAAGTGCCAAATTATTTAGAGTAACTGTACTCACCACCCAAACCAGATAGGAGGAAAGGAACGATAAAGGATGACGGGTTCACTTGATCAAGACAACTATCCAGCAAGGTATCCACACATTCAAAGGCAGCTTTCCTGAGTTCAAGACCGTCATCTACAACATGCTTGAAAGGCCCAAGGTCAACTGTTCTGATCAATTCTTGCTGCATGGAAAGAAATCATTGCTTACAAGAGGTATAATGGATGGACTTTACTGCAAAATCTTGCAGCAGGATGTGCTGTATATAATATTCCCACTCAAAACAAAACAAGAGATCAAAACAAACAATACCTTAACAACTGTCTGGTCATACAAAAGAGGCAATAATTCAGGAAGGAGGCCTTTAATCAAATTTGGCTTGTTGTGCGCAGCTGTACTCAAAGCCAGGACAGCTGCGCGCCTCACATGCTGCAAAGTGCAAAAGGAAACTGTGAAGAACACATCAAGACAGAAAAAAGAAATAATGCAAAACTTTGTCAAATGTTAATACCCTGTCGCTGTCTTTAATCAACATCAGGAAGGTAGATATCTCGGGGTACATTATTTCATCTATTTTTCCAGGACGTTCAACAATGGAATATTTTATAGCAATTGCAACTGTAGCTCTTGTGTTTGCTGCTGGACTAGATGTGCGTTCCTACCGAAAAGATAAGACATGAACCATTAGGCCTTTAATCATAAAATGACTGCAAGAGCACAAAGACAAGAAAATAGGTTAGCTAGCTATGAACATGTCGCACCTTCAGAGCAGGGATTAATTTCCTAGGTTCAATCAGAGCAATTTTGCCTAAGCACTCTGCAACTACATTCCGAACTCCCTCCTCCTCACTTTCACAGTGATTAAAGAGCAATGCCAAAATCTTCTCAATGTTTGAATCCTGGAGCTCACTCTGACTGGTATGGTCAACAGACTGTCGTGCGATTACCTGAGTGGTTTTAAGTATTAAGTAACAAATATACAGAAAATACACTTTACATTTTACAAACCAAATTCTAACAGGAACAGACCTCTTTCAGTGAATGAAGCAACAGATACTGTCTCTTCTGTTGATTGTCGATCTGATTCAAGATAAATGGCAAATACTTGGATAAATTCCCAACAGCAATGTTTCCAAGAGCATATGATGCTGCAGACTTGATCTCCTCAAAAGGCGACTGAAATGACTCGATGACAATATTCTCAATTTGAGCATGATTGCTGAGATCCTTCCTTCTTCCAATTTCTCCCAAACATAACAAAGCCATGTGCTGTTTCGCCTGGCAAACAAAGGTAATAGGTAATCAACAGACAATAAAGAGAATGGATGATATAGGCCACATTTGAGTTAAATCTGAATTCATGCAATCAATAAATATAAGATACTAATAGTTTGATGGAGACCATCGTGGCTAAGCATCAAACTAGCACATGATACCAAGGACTCTAAGCCCAATTACAATACAATAGTTCAGGTTTTTTTGAGATGGAAACGGAGTTCCATTAATTAACTGGTCTGGCCAAATCGCCAGCCACCAGATTAGAGACAAAAGACGGTGGATGGTCCAACTGTAGTTCATGAGCCTCCACCTCTAGCCCTGCACCATAAGTAGCTAAAAAGTCTGCTACAGCTACATTCACATACACAGATTACTATTTCAGACCTTGTAAACCAAGATGACAAAAAACTTCGACACTCCATGATCGTAAAACCCACATCAGCATGGTCAAAAGACAAGAATTGGTTTTCAGGGCACTAACCAAGTCTGTAGCATCTGATTACCATACAAGAGTTTAGGTTGATCAATGCTAGATTGCCAAAAAAACGAGTGGCCAGTGGCGCCAATTTAGAAAACCAGCCTTTTTCAAAACTTTCAAGGCATAGGAAACAAGTATTGAGAGAACATGTAGTATGCTAATTTCACAATTCTATAGAGCAAAAGACAATCTACATAAAAAGATGTCCATAAATAAAAAAAATGCAAAACTAACTCATAAAGGATTGCCAAGATATGTTGAAACTTGAAAACAGTCCATACATCAAAATAAATGAATATGGATCTCGAAGGTATGGATTAGCAAAATAAGTGGTATGTATTATGGAATACCAGAGGTATTACACAAATGCAAAATAGTACATATGTTGAAGTTTGAACGGCACATATGTGATAAGGAATAAGCAAGCCTTACAGAATTAGTAGCACTGTCATCTTTTAAAATGCCCTTAAGCATTTCAATAGTAGAGGCACACTTTTGATCCCCAGCTGCTAAGCATAACACAGCAATGCACTGCGCAATGGAAGACAGTGCTTGCTTTGCGAGTCCACCTGACTGTGATGGTTTAGCAGTAGAAATAAGAGAGTCCAACAAAGTGTCAAAGCTTGTATTTGCAGACTGGAGCAGGGAAGCAAAAAATCTCTGCAGTGCCTGTAGCAGTAACATCCTATGTTAGTTTCAACTTGCAGCTTAAGAAGAAGTCAAAATTCTAAATGAAAAAAATACCTGTAGAGCCTGCCCTTGCAAGAGAGCACTCCTGATCAAAATAAGGGCCTGGGGCAAAACCTTGTAAGTCACAGCCAAACCAACATTTTGTATGGATTTTCTATTGGCCATGATTGTGCAACAAAGCTCCAGTGCAAGAGCAGTCATATGCAAATCCATGTCACTGCCAAATTAAATAGATCAATACCAGTCATCATGGTAGCCAGCAAATGCAAGATTCATGAGTTATAGCAAACCTTATGAGGGTAGACAGTTCAGCAATAATAGTTTCATATGAGGACGATCCAATTTGATCACCATATGCAACAACGAGAGAATTAAGTGTTCCCAATGTTGCCTGCCTAAGAGCTCTGTTGGCCTGTTGGGAAAATGGGCATCAAATAAAACTTTAGCCCACAAGATTGATATTTTTCATCGTAGAAAATCGAAGCAAACACTGTGCAATGCATCTTTACCTTTCGAAGGAAAGCTGTGAGTTCAGAAATGACATGGTCTAGGACACATGAAAGATCAATATGAAGAGGCGATTTGGCAATCACTGCAAATGCCTGTAAGGAACAAATGTTTTACATACTACACCAGAATAGATAAACAGAACATAAAAGGCATTAGATGAAAAAATACAGACCAATAGAGCAATTAAAAACAACCTCTAGTTTTCATACAAAGGCAGGGTATAACGTATAACAGTAAAACTCAGACAACATAACATGACTCAAGCAACTAGATTGGTAAATTATATTCCAGCCAAGTTTTAAATCGCAACGAACCGACCAGAGTAATCTCTTTCAAGTAATCCAGCAAGATGTAAAGCCAGTGCTGATCAAAACATTGGCAGTTCTTTTATCATCGTTGACAGAATATCAATACGCTTTGGGTGGAGGTTCAGAGACATATTTGAACTATGTGTCTATGCTTCCCATTAAAATCTTCAAATTGAGATTCATACATAGGCATTACAGAAAACAGTAATGCTCATAAGTACTGAATCGATAAGGAGAACAACAAGGCTATGCTTTCAATACAGGGGTGCAGTTGATAGCTTACCTTAACTGCTGTAAGTCTAGTTATTTCATTGCCCATCCTATCAACAAGAATGGGAAGGCATGCTGGCAGTTCCCTTTGAAGACCATCACCAAACGTGGATACCACAAGGCTCATGCAAGATATGGCACACTCTTTAACCTCCTGAAACAGAAACTTTCATAAGAAGCACTGATAAGAGAGAAATGGAAGGTGAGAGGAGGGAGGTGTAAATTTAGCTAAACCTGATCCTGATCCTGATTAGCCAAGCGGGCCAATATGGCATTATAGATTGGGCCAATATATGGCCTATAATCTAAAGAGCGTGTCTGTAAAACAAACAAACAAATAAAGGCTTCAAAAAACTGAATAGCTGGTGTTTTTGTCAGTAACATATGGAATACAAGATTGACCTGAAAATTTGGACGAAGCACACGGACTAGCTCTCCGCACACTCTTAAAGCCTCAGCAGTGACTTTGTAATATCTGTCTCCAATAGTAGATAATATTGGTCCAGAAAGTGCCTGGAATTTGAATTTTGTGATTAATACAACAATGATGGCAAATGCCATAAGTGATTAAAGATAAATGTTATAGTACCTGTATGTATGGATGAAACACAGAAGGGGAATGTGAAGCCATAACAAGTCTCGTAAATACAAGGGCTTCAATCTTCAGGTTGGAGGTAGACGACTTGTCCTATCAAATAGATAACACGGCTTAAAAACAAGCATACGTCCTCCACAGAAAAATTTTAGCAAATGGGAATCACTAACATTCAAAGACTTCTCAATCCCAGGAACAAGCGATCCAATATGATCAGAAAGACAGTCTGGCAGTACAACAACAAGCTCCTTCAATACGGAGAATGATCCGACCTGAAAATATAGATAAAAATCATAAAACCAGAATCGAGTCAACGAACATGATTTGCAACATAGTCGAGTTCGAGTATCTAACCTTTGTCTTGATTGATTTTTCACGCAGCTGTCTATTGATAGACTTAACAACTTTAGGCACTTCTTGCTTCAGCAACCATCTAGGGCTGCAAAGCAAAAGGGTTAGCCACATGGGCTCAGTGCTTTAACCATGGTAGGATCAACTCGAAGTATGTAAAAGTAATTGAATAACCAACAGCATCAGATGCTACAGCTTAAAGTAGAATCGATGAAAGGCTGACAAAAAATGATGCAAATAGAAGAAGAATGGACTTACCTAGACTCATCAATGTCACCTTGTCCTTTTGTCATGTTACCAGTTTGGCGTAGTAACTCAATAAAAGTGTTAAAGATGTCCATCTAGAACCATAGAGAAGCTTAATGAGATTGATAAACAGTAAGACCACTCAAATGCTGAAATTATCCATACCAAGCAATTACCTTTACATTCTCCTCCCTTTCCCTAAATCTTTCAATTAACTTCGGACAAGCCTGTATAAAACCAAAAAAACTTCAAATTACATGGAGGCACTCGCTTTATTAGAAAACAGGTAACATAAGTACTAATTTCATTGATTTTGGTAAACACCATTACAAAATACTGTCTGAAACATGTGCAAAACAGAAACATGCTATCACGCAGAATATATTTCAAATTTATTGTATGTTGATTTAACTTGATTTTGTCGATATACCTCCAGATACATATTAGACAACATTTCAGGACGAGATACTATAATTGCAGATAAGCACTTTGCCGAAGCCCTACGGACTTTCCAGCTTGCATCCTCATCATCTGTGTATTCATTCGCACTCTCACTGGAAAAATATTGAGCACATTTCGATCAAGTAAATAGGTACCCAATTATCGATACTGTAAGAACATAAATTACGTACTCATCATCTTCCTCATCCTGAGCTTCACCATCAGTATCCTCCTCCATGCTATCAGTGAAATTAGGATCATAGCTTATATATTCCAAAGCAAGATTTAAAATACCCTCACAAAATGGAGATATATCCCTTGGACACCTGAGCATAAAACTCTCGAGGGCCTACATGATGGAAATAACCTTAAGAGTCGTACAAGAGAAAATTACTGGTCATCGAAAGTTGGAAAGAAGAATCATTTTCACCTGCAAGCTGTACTCACGGAGCTCTTCATCATTTTCCGATGCACTTGTACAATAGTTTATGAGCAAAGGAACAGCTTCAGCAAGGTGTGGCCCAAAACGGTATCCAACCGAGCGACTGTAAACCAAAAAAATATTTGATTAAATCTGTA
>KE371983.1:127965-138230 GCA_000418225.1 Zizania latifolia
TTCCTCTTGGCTGCGACATTTTACGCTCCTGCCACTGGAGCGGGCATTTTACGGTTTTACCCCTGGGTAGAAATAGAATGTAAATACGGGACCTGAGTCTGATTGGCAGGATTGCTGATGTGATTCAGGATTGGGATTTGGTAGTTTTCACCTACAGATTTGTGATTTCTTTTTCACTACTAGTAGCTGTCTGATGGGAAGAAGTAGATTAGTAGAACTATGGGCCTTCTTTTTTTACCCCCTTCTAATTCTAGGACTTGCAGTTTGTGAGAGTGTGTGTTTTGTGCTAGGGATTTTCAGGTATTAAACATTAACCATACATGTAATCCTTGAGGCTAGTTTGATGCCATTTTATTTATGGAGGTAGTAACTATGTAACCTTTTGCATTCAATCTTTTTTTATTTTTCCTTATCTTATGTTATTCTATATTTTTATTTATTATTATATATCTATATTATTTTAAAAGAAGTTAGTGGTGGTTACTTTAAAAGAAGCTAGTGGTGGTGAATCTGTCACCACCACCACTCTTTCTCACAGCAAACCAAAACAGTTTTAGCTTCGCTCATCTCTATTTGTAGGTGTTCTTTTAATGTTGTAATTTTTTTTCCGTTGCATCGTACCAGCACTCAGCTAGTATATATATATATGCGTATACCCGTATCTGTGTTTTTGAAAATATAATGTACCGTGGTAATGCCGTATCGAGTATCTGGCAACACAGGGTAGTAATTTTTTGTAGTAGAGCACATTGTTGTGTTCCTTTAATTGCTTTTCTTTTCTTATCTCTGCCTTATCTATACTGATCTAGTATAAGATACAATTGAGAAAATCTATAACAGTTTTTCTCCCAGCTAAGAGAAGAACACAATGAATTTACATGAATTTAAGTGGTATTTTAAATGAAAGCAGCGCCGAATTATCTGAAATTCCAGCTAAATTTTGTGAAGCCATGCATTGTATTTTTTCCCTATCTACTGATGTTTTATTGAATTGCATTTTGGGGCACAAAGCTAACACTAGTGCAAGCTGTGATGCCCACAGATATTTGGTGGTCCGGCCAAAGATGGCAAAACCTACTGATTGATGCAGAATCTGCTAAAGAAAGCAGGACACCAGACAAGATCCCTCAGCAACCATACTAGTTCATTTCTGTTATAACAAAGGCAAACAATTATCTAAAAAAAAAATTCTGTACAACTCATCGTCTGACAGATTCTTTCCATTTTCATTTTGGAGTCCTATATTGAAAGAAAGTTAAGTTAAAATTCAAAAGCCATAGCTTTTGAATTGCACTCTGCATATATCTGAGTGATCTGCCTCAGACTGTTCATCAGAATCTGTTGGTCAGTATCTGGCAGTAGTTTAATAAACCATAAAGTGTTTGTTGTTTCCTTTTCATCTTGCAAAACAAATTGAGGACCAGGTTTCCATGGGATGCTAAAGTTTGCATGCTGAGATATATATGGCTAGGACAGGAGCAGATCAAGAAAGAAGCATCCTGCAGAATTGCAGTCTTCTCTTTGGTACGACGCTTAACTGATCGTCTGGCTGCCATGAGAAGAACGGTTTGGTTTGGCACAACTGAAAAAGGAGGTGAGACAGCCATGGTAAAATAAGACTGTAAGTACACCTGATCATGGCATGGTGCTCCTGTTTTGTAATGTAGCTGACCAAGTTGTTTTCTTCACCAAATCAGAGAAAAAAGTTCAAAATTTCTCTGTGGAGGTTTCCCTCAAATTTCAGATGTTTTCGCGCCTCCTTGGAAGAATATTCTAAATGTGGCTTGTAAAGAAAATGAAGGAAAAAGAAAGAGAAGACATTGTGGGCTAATTCATGTATTATAGAACAAGAACAGTACAGTTGACAACCAACTACTTATTAACTGTGACTTAGCTCAGAGGGAAGATTCAGAAGAGATCCAGACTACTTGTGCATAAAGCAACTAATCTTGCATCATTATTAATATCATGGTGTTCCCTGACCATTGTGACAGAACCAATGCCAAAACTGTTTCTGAATCTTCCAGCAGGGAAACAAAAGGTGTTTCTGAATCTCCTGCTAAAATAAACTAAGCAAGCCAAACATGATAAATAAAGCAGGTTGGTTGCAAATGCAGCAAGCTATGATTTTCCAGGTTTGGACATGTGAGAAGAGAACACAAGTAGAGGCAAAGCAATGAATACCACCAACTTCATTGCACATAAGTGCTCTCTGATATACACTCCATCACACACACACATGACACATGCATGCAAGAGCAAAGAGGCAGCAGGAAGAGATCAGATGCTCACCTCCTTCCAGTTTGCCAGTGAGGAAAAGTATCCACTTGCACATGGTGAGCACCAGGAAGTTTCTCCCCAGTTCCAGCTTTTGCAAGCAAGTGCAGGAATGGAGTCATGGGTTCATTGCAAACTGGCAAATGCACTAATGCTGAACTGCAGATGCATAGATGTTGAGCAGGTGAAGTGACAGCAAATAGAAGATGCTAATTGATACATGAAGGGGTGGACTTTATATCAACCAGTAGCCTCTTCCGCCCTAAAATATAACATCCCAAAATACAACTAAGTTTTATAGTTTAAAATTTGCTCCAAAAACAATATAATACAAAGGTAGTCTTACTCAAGTTTTTAATACATATACCTACACTTAAAGCTTTATTACATTTTAGGACATAGGGAGTATTACCAACACACATCACTTGGGTCATTTTTTTTTTCTTTGCACCAGTTCATGTGCAGGGGAGGCCACAAAGAATTGAATCGGAGGCAAGGGCACCCATACGGTCAAAGTGCCAAAGGCAGGCAGACACGAGATGAGTTGAGATGAGAGCTGTACCTGGTAATGGTAAGTATCATTTCCAGTGGTTCCAGAGGCATGGCAGTGTCCTTGTTGATGCAGTGCAGGCAAGGTTTCACAGTAGACGATGATGGCTGGGGCGACAAGAGAAACAAGGCTGCTCTTTAGCTGAAATCGTCACTCAGGTGAAGGTTTCGACTTTCGAGTGCCCGCCCACGTAAGCTGGGGGGAGTCATGTGAAGCTGCCAGTGTGACGTCACCGTACAAAAACAGCAATGCATTACAAGGTCTAAAAAACTGGTAACCAAATAAATCTCCAACCGGTGACCAGATTTTCCCAGATAAAAATTTACAATAAGAAAATCATTTTAATTCAATTACATACAATCACCCTTTTCTTTTCAAATTTGATTCGACAAAATTTCAAACCTTTACTTCATATTTGAATCTAAACTGTTCCAGGCAGTTTACCGGTAACCAGAGAGAATTGGTACTCAGAATGAGACCCCAGCGACCGTCCGACAGATAGCGCAGCATCACGAGATTGGCACAATCGTCAGCAATGCAATGCAAACTAAGCACAACTGCACAAGAAGGCCTCAATACTACCCACCTTTACTCAATCAAGTGAATTTCAACCATATTTTGTACAAAACAAAAAGCCTAGCATTCAATCAGCCATTTCACCCCAAAACCTTGTCTTCATATATTTTCTCCCCACCTCTAAACCATCAGGGACAATAAAAGTACAAACCTCTGAGCTGTATCATTCTCAGTTTCAAGCTAGCCCCCTCCAGAAACATGTACTCTTAACGAGATTGGAGCAATGCAGGGTTGAATCTTCACCTCAGAATAGGCAGCCACATGTACTGACTACCAAGTCGGTTTCAACTATTTTCTACCATATACACAAGTTCAGCTCTTATTCGCTGCGCACCGAGTTGTACTTGTCAGCAAGTGGAGGGGATGCCATTATCTTGTTCATCAAATTCTTGAACCTCATGCTGTAATCACTACCACTGCATATGGTAATTAAAAATATCAGAAGGTAAAATACCTAAAATAGAATATAAATATGTCACTTGAATTGTTATAATGCAAGTGAATGAGCTAATTTTTTTCTTTCCTGTTACCACTTGTCAAGGGCCAACAACAAAGATGTGATAATTTATAACAGGAAAGGTGGCATCACTGTTAAAATTCTCGCTAAACCAGAAATACAAGTAAACTGGGCAGGGCAGAATGAAGCCTGACCTTATGTGCCTTAAAGCCGCGATTGCTCGAAGAGCACTTCGAATCATGTCTTCATTTCGATCAACCTCCTGCTTCACTGCATCACCCTTGGGTCTGTGATTTATAGTTTTCTCAATAGGTTCGACCAATGAGTCCAAAACTGAAACAGCACAGTAAAATATTAGCAGGGGCATTCGTAACCTATGAAGCCCTGAAAGGCCTATAGATTAAAACAAACCTGCAAGAACAGCAGAAGGACACTTGTCTGCTAGCTTGGAGAGAATCAGATGGCAAGGCATTTTTACATCATAATGATCTACATAAAACAGTGCAGTAAAACCAACAGTTAAGTGAAAAAAAGCAATGGTGAATAGTAAACAAAACAAACATGATTTACTTGTGTGCATCGTACATGGTCTTAAAGATTATATACCTTCTAAACCTCTATATTGCTACGGCGAATTAAATGGAATGTGCAGTTAAGTGCAAAATTATAAATTATTCAGTGTAACTGTACTCACCACCTAAACCAGATAAGAGGAAAGGAACGATAAAGGACGACAGGTTCACTTGATCAAGACAACTATCCAGCAAAGTATCCACACATTCAAAGGCAGCTTTCCTGAGTTCAAGACCGTCATCTACAACATGCTTGAAAGGCCCAAGGTCAACTGTTCTGATCAATTCTTGCTGCATGGAAAGAAATCATTGCTTACAAGAGGTACAATGGATGGACATTATTGCAAAATCTTGAAGCAGGATGCGCTGTATATAACATTCCCACTTAAAACAAAACAAGAGATCAATAACAAACAATACCTTAACAACAGTCTGGTCATACAAAAGAGGCAATAATTCAGGAAGAAGGCCTTTAATCAAATTTGGCTTGTTGTGCGCAGCTGTACTCAAAGCCAGGACAGCTGCGCGCCTCACATGCTGCAAAGTGCAAAAGGAAACTGTGAAGAACACATCAAGACAGAAAAAAGTAATAATGCAAAACTTTGTCAAGTGTTAATACCCTGTCGCTGTCTTTAATCAACATCAGGAAGGTAGATATCTCGGGGTACATGATTTCATCTATTTTTCCAGGACGTTCAACAATGGAATATTTTATAGCAATTGCAACTGTAGCTCTTGTGTTTGCTGCTGGACTAGATGTGCGTTCCTACCGAAAAGATAAGACATGAACCATTAGGCCTTTAATCATAAAATGACTGCAAGAGCACAAAGACAAGAAAATAGGTTAGCTAGCTATGAACATGTCGCACCTTCAGAGCAGGGATTAATTTCCTAGGTTCAATCAGAGCAATTTTGCCTAAGCACTCTGCAACTACATTCCGAACTCCCTCCTCCTCACTTTCACAGTGATTAAAGAGCAATGCCAAAATCTTCTCAATGTTTGAATCCTGGAGCTCACTCTGACTGGTATGGTCAACAGACTGTCGTGCGATTACCTGAGTGGTTTTAAGTATTAAGTAACAAATATACAGAAAATACACTTTACATTTTACAAACCAAATTCTACCAGGAACACACCTCTTTCAGTGAATGAAGCAACAGATACTGTTTCTTCTGTTGATTGTCGATCTGATTCAAGATAAATGGCAAATACTTGGATAAATTCCCAACAGCAATGTTTCCAAGAGCATACGATGCTGCAGACTTGATCTCCTCAAAAGGCGACTGAAATGACTCGATGACAATATTCTCAATTTGAGCATGATTGCTGAGGTCCTTCCTTCTTCCAATTTCTCCCAAACATAACAAAGCCATGTGCTGTTTCGCCTGGCAAACAAAGGTAATAGGTAATCAACAGACAATAAAGAGAATGGATGATATAGGCCACATTTGAGTTAAATCTGAATTCATGCAATCAATAAATATAAGATACTAATAGTTTGATGGAGACCATCGTGGCTAAGCATCAAACTAGCACATGATACCAAGGACTCTAAGCCCAATTACAATACAATAGTTCAGGTTTTTTTGAGATGGAAACGGAGTTCCATTAATTAACTGGTCTGGCCAAATCGCCAGCCACCAGATTAGAGACAAAAGACGGTGGATGGTCCAACTGTAGTTCATGAGCCTCCACCTCTAGCCCTGCACCATAAGTAGCTAAAAAGTCTGCTACAGCTACATTCACATACACAGATTACTATTTCAGACCTTGTAAACCAAGATGACAAAAAACTTCGACACTCCATGATCGTAAAACCCACATCAGCATGGTCAAAAGACAAGAATTGGTTTTCAGGGCACTAACCAAGTCTGTAGCATCTGATTACCATACAAGAGTTTAGGTTGATCAATGCTAGATTGCCAAAAAAACGAGTGGCCAGTGGCGCCAATTTAGAAAACCAGCATTTTTCAAAACTTTCAAGGCATAGGAAACAAGTATTGAGAGAACATGTAGTATGCTAATTTCACAATTCTATAGAGCAAAAGACAATCTACATAAAAAGATGTCCATAAATAAAAAAAATGCAAAACTAACTCATAAAGGATTGCCAAGATATGTTGAAACTTGAAAACAGTCCATACATCAAAATAAATGAATATGGATCTCGAAGGTATGGATTAGCAAAATAAGTGGTATGTATTATGGAATACCAGAGGTATTACACAAATGCAAAATAGTACATATGTTGAAGTTTGAACGGCACATATGTGATAAGGAATAAGCAAGCCTTACAGAATTAGTAGCACTGTTGTCTTTTAAAATGCCCTTAAGCATTTCAATAGTAGAGGCACACTTTTGATCCCCAGCTGCTAAGCATAACACAGCAATGCACTGCGCAATGGAAGACAGTGCTTGCTTTGCGAGTCCACCTGACTGTGATGGTTTAGCAGTAGAAATAAGAGAGTCCAACAAAGTGTCAAAGCTTGTATTTGCAGACTGGAGCAGGGAAGCAAAAAATCTCTGCAGTGCCTGTAGCAGTAACATCCTATGTTAGTTTCAACTTGCAGCTTAAGAAGAAGTCAAAATCTTAAATGAAAAAAATACCTGTAGAGCCTGCCCTTGCAAAAGAGCACTCCTGATCAAAACAAGGGCCTGGGGCAAAACCTTGTAAGTCACAGCCAAACCAACATTTTGTATGGATTTTCTATTGGCCATGATTGTGCAACAAAGCTCCAGTGCAAGAGCAGTCATATGCAAATCCATGTCGCTGCCACATTAAATAGATCAATACCAGTCATCATGGTAGCCAGCAAATGCAAGATTCATGAGTTATAGCAAACCTTATGAGGGTAGACAGTTCAGCAATAATAGTTTCATATGAGGACGATCCAATTTGATCACCATATGCAACAACGAGAGAATTAAGTGTTCCCAATGTTGCCTGCCTAAGAGCTCTGTTGGCCTGTTGGGAAAATGGGCATCAAATAAAACTTTAGCCCACAAGATTGATATTTTTCATCGTAGAAAATCGAAGCAAACACTGTGCAATGCATCTTTACCTTTCGAAGGAAAGCTGTGAGTTCAGAAATGACATGGTCTAGGACACATGAAAGATCAATATGAAGAGGCGATTTGGCAATCACTGCAAATGCCTGTAAGGAACAAATGTTTTACATACTACACCAGAATAGATAAACAGAACATAAAAGGCATTAGATGAAAAAATACAGACCAATAGAGCAATTAAAAACAACCTCTAGTTTTCATACAAAGGCAGGGTATAACGTATAACAGTAAAACTCAGACAACATAACATGACTCAAGCAACTAGATTGGTAAATTATATTCCAGCCAAGTTTCAAATCGCAATGAACCAACCAGAGTAATCTCTTTCAAGTAATCCAGCCAGATGTAAAGCCAGTGCTGATAAAAACATTGGCAGTTCTTTTAGCATCGTTGACAGAATATCAATACGCTTTGGGTGGAGGTTCAGCGACATATTTGAACTATGCTTTCCATTAAAATCTTCAAATTGAGATTGAAACATAGGCATTACAGAAAACAGTAATGAATCGATAAGGAGATTAACAAGGCTATGCTTTCAATACAGGGGTGTAGTTGATAGCTTACCTTAACTGCTGTAAGTCTAGTTATTTCATTGCCCATCCTATCAACAAGATTTGGAAGGCATGCTGGCAGTTCCCTTTGAAGACCATCACCAAACGTGGATACCACAAGGCTCATGCAAGATATGGCACACTCTTTAACCTCCTGAAACAGAAAACTTCATAAGAGGAACTGATAAGAGAGAAATGGAAGGTGAGAGGAGGGAGGTGTAAATTTAGCTAAACCTGATCCTGATCCTGATTAGCCAAGCGGGCCAATATGGCATTATAGATTGGGCCAATATATGGCCTATAATCTAAAGAGCGTGTCTGTAAAACAAACAAACAAATAAAGGCTTCAAAAAACTGAATAGCTGGTGTTTTTGTCAGTAACATATGGAATACAAGATTGACCTGAAAATTTGGACGAAGCACACGGACTAGCTCTCCGCACACTCTTAAAGCCTCAGCAGTGACTTTGTAATATCTGTCTCCAATAGTAGATAATATTGGTCCAGAAAGTGCCTGGAATTTGAATTTTGTGATTAATACAACAATGATGGCAAATGCCATAAGTGATTAAAGATAAATGTTATAGTACCTGTATGTATGGATGAAACACAGAAGGGGAATGTGAAGCCATAACAAGTCTCGTAAATACAAGGGCTTCAATCTTCAGGTTGGAGGTAGACGACTTGTCCTATCAAATAGATAACACGGCTTAAAAACAAGCATACGTCCTCCACAGAAAAATTTTAGCAAATGGGAATCACTAACATTCAAAGACTTCTCAATCCCAGGAACAAGCGATCCAATATGATCAGAAAGACAGTCTGGCAGTACAACAACAAGCTCCTTCAATACGGAGAATGATCCGACCTGAAAATATAGATAAAAATCATAAAACCAGAATCGAGTCAACGAACATGATTTGCAACATAGTCGAGTTCGAGTATCTAACCTTTGTCTTGATTGATTTTTCACGCAGCTGTCTATTGATAGACTTAACAACTTTAGGCACTTCTTGCTTCAGCAACCATCTAGGGCTGCAAAGCAAAAGGGTTAGCCACATGGGCTCAGTGCTTTAACCATGGTAGGATCAACTCGAAGTATGTAAAAGTAATTGAATAACCAACAGCATCAGATGCTACAGCTTAAAGTAGAATCGATGAAAGGCTGACAAAAAATGATGCAAATAGAAGAAGAATGGACTTACCTAGACTCATCAATGTCACCTTGTCCTTTTGTCATGTTACCAGTTTGGCGTAGTAACTCAATAAAAGTGTTAAAGATGTCCATCTAGAACCATAGAGAAGCTTAATGAGATTGATAAACAGTAAGACCACTCAAATGCTGAAATTATCCATACCAAGCAATTACCTTTACATTCTCCTCCCTTTCCCTAAATCTTTCAATTAACTTCGGACAAGCCTGTATAAAACCAAAAAAACTTCAAATTACATGGAGGCACTCGCTTTATTAGAAAACAGGTAACATAAGTACTAATTTCATTGATTTTGGTAAACACCATTACAAAATACTGTCTGAAACATGTGCAAAACAGAAACATGCTATCACGCAGAATATATTTCAAATTTATTGTATGTTGATTTAACTTGATTTTGTCGATATACCTCCAGATACATATTAGACAACATTTCAGGACGAGATACTATAATTGCAGATAAGCACTTTGCCGAAGCCCTACGGACTTTCCAGCTTGCATCCTCATCATCTGTGTATTCATTCGCACTCTCACTGGAAAAATATTGAGCACATTTCGATCAAGTAAATAGGTACCCAATTATCGATACTGTAAGAACATAAATTACGTACTCATCATCTTCCTCATCCTGAGCTTCACCATCAGTATCCTCCTCCATGCTATCAGTGAAATTAGGATCATAGCTTATATATTCCAAAGCAAGATTTAAAATACCCTCACAAAATGGAGATATATCCCTTGGACACCTGAGCATAAAACTCTCGAGGGCCTACATGATGGAAATAACCTTAAGAGTCGTACAAGAGAAAATTACTGGTCATCGAAAGTTGGAAAGAAGAATCATTTTCACCTGCAAGCTGTACTCACGGAGCTCTTCATCATTTTCCGATGCACTTGTACAATAGTTTATGAGCAAAGGAACAGCTTCAGCAAGGTGTGGCCCAAAACGGTATCCAACCGAGCGACTGTAAACCAAAAAAATATTTGATTAAATCTGTA
>KE371983.1:147026-163957 GCA_000418225.1 Zizania latifolia
ACCTCGTCGCCGACTGGGACGCCGACGACCGGAACCGGCGGATGAAGAGCCTGCAGAGGCTCTACAACGATCACATCAACAGTGGCACAGCTCAATTCGCCATGTACTACAAGGAGTGGCTCAAGTCTGGATCCGAGGCGCCTCCGGTCCCCTGCGTGCCATTGCCTTCGATGCCCGGAGATTTCGATGCGTGGGATAACCATTCGGCTTCGTTGCGCAGAAGCTCCATCAACAGAGGCCTGTGCGTGAGAAAGAAAAATTGCATTTTTTTTACAAATCACAGTGAATGATTCTTCTTAAGCTTATCTGAATTTTGCAGGTTCAAAGCGGTTTTTGGTACAGCAATGGATCAGGAAGATGTCAAAGATGCAAAGCTGGCTGATGAGACCCAATTGGTTCCGGAGACAGATGTCGAATTCAAGGACAATCCAGGTTGCTTGAAGATGGGGAAAATTGGTCATGTGAGTCAACAGTTGCTTGTTTTCAGTACACTGATTAGCCCCATAATTGTGAATATATATTCTCTTGGTGTCCCAAATTATTTCCAGCATGTTTTAGACAGGCGACAAATTATGGTCATTCATTGCAATCTGATAATTAAGAATTTAAGATGGTGTCAAGGAGACAGCTGGTTGAGCCCCAGGAATAATTTTTTGTTTTCTCTGGTGGGGGGGACAAGAAAACTTTGGCTGCATTTTGATTTGTTTAAGTGCTGACGCCTAGTAAACTGAAGAGCACCGTATCTTTTGTACCTCATTTGATTTGCTTTTGCCAAGTAAGTTTGTAGGTCCCAAATTTGGATTAGAATGCCAATGCTTTTCAAATTTTGTTACCGGTTTTCTGCATCTTCCTGTTCATCTGGTTGGACTATCCATTCGCCCCACTGAGATAATATGTTCAGATTGCAAGTATATCTTGGCTAACAAAACTCCCATTTGCAGCCACATTCTACTGCAACTTAATACTACAAAAGGAATCTGCATGAACGAATCCTTGATTGCTTCTTCAATCCTGCAATACTAGAAAATGCTACTTGGCAATTTTGTCAAGTATATGCTAAAATAAATGGCATAATATTCATTCTTGGGCCTGGATTGAGATGGGCTGGTCCCGAGTTATGACCAAGCCTTATGAAGTTGAAGGTTGAATTCAGAGTATCCAAAAACAGCCTCTGAATGGGATTCACAATTTCCAGTCTTAATTCTATAGCACTGGTGCATTCTACTGGGAGTACTGTAGAATCAACCTTATCCATTGATTTTGAAGGGTAAATTAGTAATTTAATTGATTATATTTTGGGTATAATCACCATTAGGGAATTTACATATATCTCTTTTACCGGTTATCATCTTCACGTCACTAGTTTTTTGGACAATTTTAATATTTCTAAATTCTATTACCACTAATCAAGATAATAGTAGAAATCATTTTTAATCCTTGAATGAAAGGAGATCAAGAGCTGAGATTCATTATATTGTCAGTAGAATTCACCGTAAAATTGCTCTAATTTACAAGTCTAGTTCAGGGATCCAAACAGGGTGTAAGAAAAACACACAGAACCATTTTGATCAGAATTGCGACAATTTTAGAGCCCACGTCTATGTGGTGCTGGTGCATCTACCATTATTTGGCATTAATATTTGAAGCAT
Source organism: Zizania latifolia (assembly GCA_000418225.1). Taxonomy (NCBI): domain Eukaryota; kingdom Viridiplantae; phylum Streptophyta; class Magnoliopsida; order Poales; family Poaceae; genus Zizania; species Zizania latifolia. The sequence goes on from KE371983.1 coordinate 148,676, forward strand.
GATAAGTTCTGATGCTCCTTTCTCACAGAAGCTGAACAGTTCAATCCTGTATAAATCTATATACCCTTGAAGGTTATTTAATCTGTGCCTGTTTTGTGTAGACAGAGTAACATGGGGCTCCAAGAAAAGCATTCAGTTATTCGGAAAGAAGGCAACATTACAGAAGCAGCGCCAGCACCACGCAAATCCTACTCTCTCCGACTGTTCTCATGTCGTGGAGACCTAAGCAGGAACGTCATCAGCCATCCCAAGGTGCCGAAGAAGGAAGCCGCGAGCGTCGAGAAGGAGCTAGAAAGCAGTGAGCTAACAATGACTCTAGAACGAGCAGTCTCCGTGGTATCTAGCTCAGACAGTCTCAGGCAGTGTGAGTATGCTGTGCAAGAAGTTGCCAGAGCATGTTCATGCTTGCGAGAAGACCCAAATCTTGGAAGCTGGCTGTCATGCCCGTCCTTCATCCAAGGGCTTCTTGAGGTCACATTCACTTCCAGAGATGAGGTTGTGCTTGAGTGTGCAGTTTTGATAGTGGGAGAGTTGGTTTTAAGCAGTGAGGTGAACAGACAGATTGTGCTTAATGCAGATCCACAGCTTGAAGTTTTCTTGAGGCTTCTGAGAAGCAAAGAGCTGTCCCTGAAGGCAGCTGTAGTGCTTTATTTGATGAAGCCTAGAGCTAAGCAGATGCTGTCGCCGGACTGGATACCACTTGTGTTGCACATATTGGAGTGTGGGGATGAGGTGCAGTTTCTGTCCTCTGTGAAGTGTGCTCCAAAAGTAGCTGCATTGTATTTCCTAGATCAGCTCCTTATGGGATTCGATGTCGATAGAAATGTTGAGAATGCAAAGCAGATGATTGCTCTTGGTGGTTTGGACCTGCTCATGAACAGAATCGATGGAGGCTATCCCAGTGAGAGCAAAAAATGCATATCTCTCTTGACCTCATGTATCCAAGCTGATGGCAGTTGTCGGCACTACTTGGTTGACAATCTGAAGAAGGAGCCTATTGTTCAACTTCTTGTAGGAAATCATCAGAAGGCTAGTGCTGCTGCCCTTAACTTGATGAGTGAACTAGTGTGTCTTAACAGGTAAAACTTCTGTACATTGCTGATAAGGTGTGTACATGTTGGGATGCATCTCCATCAAAACATCATTTGAACTGAACTTGTTTCTTTTCTTCTTCAAACAGAACAACCCAGATTTTAGGGTTCCTCGAGGAGCTGAAAAATGGTGGCTGCTTAAATACAACGCATATTCTATTGGTCTATCTCCAGCAAGCTCCTGTCGTCCAACATCCTCTAGCAGCGGCCATGTTACTCCAGCTTGATCTCCTGGTAACACTTGAAAGATGAATCTTTTCTTGCATTTGGTGTTTGTACAATCCCCATATCACAATATTCTTGCAGGGAGATCCTTCGCAGTACAGTGTCTTCAGAGAGGAAGCGATTGATGCTATGGTAGCAGCTTTGGAGCATAGTCCACACAGCAGAAAGTTGCAAGAACAGTGTGCCCGAGCTCTCTTACTGTTGGCAGGGCGGTTTTCATCCTCAGGGGAACCCATCGCAGAGGCATGGCTACTAAAGAGAGCAGGTTTAGACGACTCCCTATCCGAATCCTTTCGAAGAACAGAGATATTCAAAGATAAGAGTGCAAGAGTGGTATGTTTCCATGCTCCAAAAAATTATACTAACTCTGTTTTATATTATAAGTCGTTTATTTTTTAAAAAGTCAAACTTCTTCAACCTTAATCAAGTTTAAATAAAAATATACTAACATTTACAATATCAAATAAATACACTATTAAAACATATTTAACAGTCGATTTAATGAAACTAATTTAATAAAATTGGTCAAAGCTGAAGAAATTTGACTTTGAAAAAATTAAACGACTTATAATATGTAACGGAGAGAGTATGGTCTAGTCTATCTTATAATTTGGTCTTGAAGCTAGGTTCTATTAATCTGGATGCTGTCTTGATTACCAGGAAGAAGAAAGGATAGTTGAAGAACGCCTGAAGAAGCTTGCCCTCATGTTGCTAAACAGTGGGAGCAAAAAGTTCCTCACAGCCCTATCAAACTGCATATCCGATGGGATCCCTAGTTTGGTCAGAGCATGCCTCATCACTGTGACATGGATGAGCAGCTCCCTCTCCCCACTGCACGGGTGCAACACGTTCCAGCCTCTAGCTTGTTCCGTTCTTGCGCCTAGGCTTCTGGATAGCCTGAGCTATGACAGAGTTCTGGAAGAGAGGGTGCTTGCTTCACTGTCACTGTTGAACCTTGTGAGACATCCAGGTACATTTGTTCTGGCTATCTCTGGCATGTTCTTCTCAATGGAAACTTCTTTTGATTTCTTTTACTTCGTACAGTTTTGGTCTTTTGGACATTCTTTAGGCTACAAAACTTGATACACTGCTCACAGCCTTCTGTTGATTGCAAAAAGGAAGACTTGATACACTCAGACACTCAGTATGCAGTCATTTCTGTCTAGCACAGTTTGCACCTAAACTTGACTGCTCTTGTGAAATGTTGGAATTTTTCTCAGGGGACTATATGTTTGATGCTTGGTATTTTTTTAATCTGTTATAATCAAATTCATCTGGGGGTGTGTCTTTTTCTGATTACTGTAGGAAGACATCTCCCTAACCTTTTTTGTCTGTGGTTTACAAAACATGCCTAAACAGGCCAAAACAGTGTTGTTTCTGTAGCCATGTAATTAGGAAGATCCATTTTTCCTACCAAGTTTGCATCCACCATTTTTCTTCTTCTTCAAGCTTCATTATTTTAAGGCCTTTCCTGCTGACAGAATGCTTGGAGAAGCTTTTCCCACTGAAGAAAGAAACAGTGGAGTCATTGCAAGATCTTGCAGAGGTGACATGGACAGCGAAGGAGCTCCTTTTCGCCTGCTGCAGATGACAACCACATGAAGAGGAACAGTTTCTCAATGGTCAGGAACATCATCCCAATATGGAGCTGCTGATTGCTTGATTACAAGAGGTGTAATTGTCCACTGTTTGTACACATTTCTTTTCTTGATTTGTAAAGCCCTAGAGTTTCTTTCACTTGTAAAGAAGAATCTGGCAATTGTTTGCTTTCCTCTGCTGTACATTATGATAATTCGTTCCGGTCTCTGCTTGCTGTCAGCAGTCAGATGCTGAAGACCAAATCTTTTCTGATACTTGTACTTCCGTTCTAAAATATAATGTGCTCATGTTTTTGCAAAATCTATATTTAGAACTTTTATCTAATAATTAAGCTAAAAATATTTAAATTTAGTGTTATGTATGTTATATGGTAATCCATCAATCTGAAGCTGTAACAATTTTGCTAGCAACTAACATGTTTAATCTGCCTTAATATGTTGCATGAATAATTTTGCACATGTCCTCGGAAAAATCTCAATTGTCAACCTATCATGAAAACTGCCTTATTTGACACGAATATATTAAGTACAGTAGAAGAAATTATTGCAGATAAAAATATTATTTCAAGTCGCTGTTTGCGTGTGCTATATCATATTATCTTGACGTTTATCTTAGATTATATGACCAAAATTATAGTTGACCAAGATTCATCTAAAGTAGTATGCCGAATATTTAATAATTTACCACTTAAAAATAGTTTTGATTATTTATCATTCTAGCCTATAATCATAAATTCTAACACATATCATTCATACGAGTGAAAAATAATTAAACAACCCAGTTTTATGTGGCAAATTATCAAATCTCCTAAATATAATTTTATCGGTGTTAGGAATACTAATTTCAAATACTAAGAAAAAGAGGGAGAAAATGGCGAATGACCAAGATACCCTTCTTCCCCCTCCATCTCTCTTTGCTGCACCTGCGCCCCCTCTTCGTCGTACTCGTACCGATCTGCAGCTCGAGCCGGAGGTGCTCGCGCGCGCCGCCGGCGAGAAGGCCTCCCTCTCCTTCCCGGCCCCTCCCTAGCCTTCTCCCCTGTGCGCGCACGGCCGGCTACGAGGTTTCGAGGAGGGGACGCGGCGGGCCTCCTCCCACCTGCGTCCATCATCTCGGTTCGAATCGGAGGTATCCATTCCTCTCTCTCGAGTCGTATCGCTGCCTCCTCCTCCTCCTCCTGTGCGCCGTTTCATGAGCCAGCCAGACTTGGATTGGCTGCTTTCCCTCTAATTAACCCATTTCTTCTCGATTTCTTCGATGCGCGCGTGGTGTAGTACTAATGGCAGCTTAATGTCAAAAAAAGATTTGGGATTTCAGCTGAATCCCCATGCCTCGCGTTAGGTCCACCCCTGAAGCCTGTGTGGTTTGCTGATTCCATATTTCCATTGCACTATTGCATATTGTGGTTTGCATTTTCCAGGGAAATGCTCCATGTGCGTTGGTAACGGCATAATCTGCAGTGCTGGGTGGTAAAAAAGTTATCTTTGGGATGAGATTGGTTTAGAATACTGCTTCAATGAACATCCTACTAGAACTCAAGTATCTCAAGCACATTAGCTTGCCGACGCGGTCTGTCATTTGCAAAGTCCTTCTCATAGTGATTGTCCTCATTGTGTTGAGGGCAACTGTATCCCCATTTCTCGCCGTCAACTCGTCTGAGAAGGAGGATTTTTATGATTCGGCAACCCCTGACTTGCTACCTGGAGTTAGGCGAGACAGGTTTATTGAGGTCCCGCAGATTATATGGGGATTGAACAACCAGAAGATTGCATTTGCCAGAGCATGCTTGACCGCGAAATTCCTGAATCGCTCCTTGCTCATGCCAAGTTTGAGTGCTTCACTTTTCTACAAAGAAGTTGACTTGCTGCGACCCATTACTTTCGACAAGGTGTTTGACTTTACCAAGTTCAATGCTCGTTGTCATGGATTCATAAGGTTAGCTCGGTATTCGGAAGTTTCAAATAAAACTGATCCTTTCAAACTCCAAAAAGGTAGTGGTAGGAGGTGGACGGTGGAGAGAGACTTCGATCAACTGCTGCAATACACAAGGGGTGAGGCAGATGACTCTGAAGTCATCCAAATCAGCGGAAAACATCCGTTTTTGTGGCCAGATCACTGGCCAGTCAAAGATTATGCCAGAATATTCGATTGCCTTGCCTTAGTTCCGGAGATAGAAACTGAAGTGGTTAAGGTCATATCCAAGATTAGAGAGGCAGGCCTAAAAGCAAGACATGAGGCTGACATTTCTCATAATAAGCACATGAGAGATGGTACAATGAATCCACCTGTGCCATACATTGCCGTCCACATGAGAATAGAAAAGGATTGGATGATCCATTGCAAGAAGTGGGAGCAGCGTTCCAATTCAAATGAAATCTGCAGCAGTAAACAAGAGATCATTCATAAGGTCTCACAGATCACTGATCTGCGTCGGCCAGTTGTGGTTTATCTTGCAGTAGCTGACAGCCTTCTAGAAGATGATTCAATAACTAGTGGTTGGAGAGTGGGTATGGTTGCTTTTGAGAAGAAGAGACTTGGAGTTACTGACATCTATAATAGGCAACCTTATCTTATAAAGTCTGCTATTGACTTTGAGGTATGTGCGAGAGCAGATGTTTTTGTTGGCAATAGCTTCTCAACATTTTCCAACCTTGTAGTGCTGTCAAGAACACAAAGGTTATATAAGCTGGGAGAGGCAAGCTCATGTGGGGAGAATGCCGGGCTTTCATCCTATGCGTACAATGTTATTGGAGATGAAGGTGGGCCACAGAGATGGATGGCAGACATGTCAGATACAAGCCTCCAAAACATAAGTTACGGAACGAATAATGTCTCATGCCACTGACTTATGACATAAAACACTTGACTGAACATGATCACACAGATAATTCATGGTAGAATATTACCTACAAACGAAAGAGCATGTTAAAAGATGGATATTGGCATGCCACACTTCTGAGAGACTTCAGCCAAGAATTGTCTGCAGACCTTGTGAGTGTGTACAAAAACTGTTCTCCTAAGGACATTGACATGTATTGAAGTCTTTAGTTTGTAAAGTTAAATGATGTGTGATACTTTGTCCTTTTCCTTTAACTTTTTATGGTTTCAGTAGCAGCTTCATACTGGAATTTGACCGTGGCACTTTCAGTGCATTTGTATGAGGTGTATTTGTTCGTCTGCAGTAGTGTTCTGACTTGACAAACTCTTGATCACCAGTACTGTGATAGCTGCCTTTAAATAGATTCTGCTTTTGGATTTGTATTGTCTCAACAAAACTTAGTTAAAAATCTTACTGTGATCTTGAGGTTTCAAACAGCTTCCCATCATCCATCGTCTTTGCTACCCATTTTTGAATTATTGAGACTTGAGAAGAAGGAAATTGGGACTCCATCCTATCAGTGATGCTTCAGGTTTAATTGTAGTGTAGTGTGCTGCCAAATTCAGGAGTATTTACTTCATATATCTCATGTTTATTCAAAATTCAACATTTTACTGCACATAAGCTTAGAAGAAGTTTGTTTCCAGGTCACAATTTACAGCATCAGAAAACGGGCAAAGTGAAATAAAAGTTACAGCTGCTGCTAGACTGAGTGGAGAAGAACAATGGCAGGTGACAATTCCAAGAATCGCCATAGGCTATCTACCTACTAGAACAGCCAGTGCTTCTTTTTAGTCTTGCGATTTGGAAGATCTGAAAGTACAGAACATATTGTGAGTATTGAGGGAATTAACCATCAATGCAGAAATATCCCAGTAAAAATTGCTGAAATGTACGGGTTGAAATTATATGCAAATATCAACGAGCACAATAAACTATACCTTCAGTTGCATACAAGGAATTGTAGTGTACCTCACTCCAAAAACTTAGCCAAAGCTCTGCAAAAGGAACCAAGGGAATGATCATTGATCAAACACCAGAATTTTCCATTGGGATTTATTCAATACCCATACATGAATCTAGGAGGATTTAGTTTGCTAACAGTGGGCAAAGATTTATACAATGAAGGATTATCACAATGATAAAGTGGTTGGCACTGGATAATACAAAAGACATCATGTCAAAGCAGAATAGAAAATGTGAGCATTGGAACAAACAGGATCTCAAGTTCTCAACTCTAACCTCTTGTGGGAGTGGCATCTCTGGGGACTATTTCGATTAGGCATGTGTCTCTAAACGATGTCAGCAGACAAATCTTGGCGGCAAACTAATTCAACAGATAAAATTGGTGTTAGACAAATTATAACTGGTATGATGCGTACCAATATTCTGAAAACATTCTTATTTCAAATTTCAAGTTGAGAGTGAGAGATGACAATTACAGGCTTACAGCTTGCCAGGTCATCACAAAGAATATAAGTGACTATTCGACTAAATATGAAAAACATGGTGTTGAGCTGTTGATTCAGAATTTGAGGTACGAGAAAATGATTGGAGGTGGCACCTGGATTTTTTACTCGACCATACATGAGAATTAAAAGGTTTGCGACAGTAGTATAGATACTTTCAGAGTAATCACTAAATTATAGACACAAGGAACCAAAAAAAACTCCATTCCCCTATTTTATTAAAAAATTATAGCGCAAAGTTCCTCTAAAATTAATAGCTATCAATAAGCAAAAAACATCTTTTTGCAACACCAATATGCCGTTAGGTTACAACTTGGTAGAATTTTTTCCAAACAAGAAAGGATCAGATTAATCTACATTTAGAACTAAGCCACAAGATAAATAATAATAAAGCCTACAGTTAAAAGGTATTTACTCATAACAAACCAATCAGCCATCTTGAAAGTGCTATGTTACCCGGTCTGCAGCCGCTTGTAAGGTCACATGATCTCCCCATTCTCCAGATCTACAACCCCAGAAATAAAATACTATGAGTACTGAGATAAACAGCAAATCGAAAGTTCCACATGATAGACATCATGAATTTGCTATGAACTAGAACCTTTTCATTTTCTTCATGTACACCTTATATTCCATTGGTACATAGCCTTCATAGTGTTTCCTGAATTCCTTTAGCTAAACCCGAGAGCAGAGAAAGAGTATTTCAGCATAGTGCAATCACGAAACTAGATTGATGCAACTAAGATATAAACTTTCACAGAACAAACAAGTTATGTTAAGGAAAGACTCGATTTAGAAGAGGGAGGGAGGGATCTACCTGCTTCATTACTGACTTCCTCACATGTTTGTGATAGTCAGGATTGCAGAATATCTGATCTGCCAAAGCTCGGAACTGTAAGAGGAAAACACACAGCAAAAAACAAATAATTGTTGGATACGCACAACGAAAACTCGACCTGGTAGATGAACTGAAATAAGATCACTACAAGATAAGATCTTTTGAAAGAGGATATTATGGAAATATATCACTTCAGTTTATATGGGAAAGATGTGCTAAATTACCAAGAACTAAAGTTATAATACATTCAAGCTATAAATTTGCTGACAAGATCATTCCATTCGTACGAGTGAAGGAAGAACAAACATGTTATACATCAATTAGTCAATAGTGAGTTAGGTGTCTATTCAGAATGTAGTAGAAACACCTTTAAATACTTTATATTTATAGAAACAAAGAGGAATTCTACAAGCATGTTAAAATATAACAACCTGACAATTTCCATCTCCTTCTATTTGGAATTCAGCTAAGCCATAAGTGCCCAATCTACAAATTAAAAAGGTCAAATAAATGAACGTAGCATAAATCAGAGGGCAAAAGCAAGAAAACAACACAATATCTACCTTTCCAGTAATGTTTCATGGTCTATTGTTGCATTACTAACATCAGGAATTTGGCCATTAACTCGAGGAGTGTGCTGCCAATGAGGAGTACATCAGCAACTTGGTACAGGGGGTCTAGCACAGTAGCACTAGAACATGCAGCATAATCATGAAGAATATATGAAGCACATATCAAAAACAGTTTGTTCATTACTAGACAAGTTCTTACGCTAGACAGCTAAATAGATGAAAGCTCCAGCCAGTAAACATGACAGGTCTAAAAGGTAAATTTTAAGGCACTAAAACTATCAGAAAGACACATTCAACAACTTATAGACTAGTACCGGGATAGAATCTAAGTGGGACAGGCGCTTTCCAAGACCCTGCCTGCTGTTCTTTGCTTCGGTTAAAAGGGTACCAACTGTCACGTCTTCCTCACTCTCCTGAGTGCTGCTGCTAATACTTGAGCAAGAGCTTTTGCTCGCATGATCCTGTTGTTCAGACATGCTACCTCAGAAGGAGCATTGAGAATATAAAGATTAACTGCAGGCTGCAAAGTAAAGGATCAGTGTGCTGATAAATAATACCAGCAGTTAAGAGCATACATCTGCATAATAACATGGACAATAAACACAATATAAAGAAACTAGTGGCAAGTAGCAAACAAGCATGTTGAAGACATATACTGAACGGCTTCTATGCTGGCATGATCTACCAATATATTCTAAGATTAACATTGGAGAATACATATTACGAATGTCCATTTTGTCGAGAAAAGAGATTATAAGTTTCTAACCACCAAGTGATCATTTTCAAAAGGAATTCCTTCGAAACTGATAGCAATGTAGATGAGGTGTTCAGATCACAATCTGCTAACTTTGGAAAATATCATGCTCACTGTATAAACAATGAACTATTACCAACAGATAGGGATGTCCAATGAACAAATGGAACATGATGACAATCAACAATAGACAAATTTAATTGCCACAGAGGAAATGGCACACACGTCTGGCTCTACCAAATGAGATAAATAATGAGATAATTGTCGACTTGATAACTGGACGGATTTTTCTTACACAGCAACACTGTAAATCAAACAAGAGGAATCTGACATTTTCAAAGAAGAAAAATTTCACGCGCCTCCTTGCATTACTGGAGGAAATTACGAGCTCTCTAAAAACATCAGCCAAGATTGAGCTAACTGTTTAAGAATTTTCCACATACAAATCATAGATAAACCAACGGATCTGAGCTTGCAAGGGTCCCTCTAACCGGTCACAAAAAAACACCACAAAAATTCCATTTTTGTTTCCCGAACTAAATCCAGTGTCCAGGTCCGGACGGCTGAAGAAGTGGAGCGCAGGAGGAGGAGGAGGGTATGTATACGACTGACGAGAGAAGAACGGATACCTTCAGTTCGACTCGAACCGAGACGGCGGCAGGTCGGCCGCGTGGCCCCTCGAAACCTTGTCGCCGGCCAGGCCGTGCGCGCACATGGGAGGGCGGAGGAGGCCGCTCCACACTACACACACCGTGCTTCTCGCCGGCCGCGCGCGCGAGGAGCGCGAGGAGCTCTGGTTCGCGCTGCAGATCGGAGCGGAGACAGAGAAGAAGAACACGATGGCGAGGGAGAAGTTGCGGGAAAGCGAGAAACAGAGGGGAGGGGGGAGAAGGGCATCTTGGTCATTTCCCATTATCTTATAAGAGAAGTGTTTGACTGAATTGTTGTCAATGTCAAATTGTCAATGTTGCACATTTTGGTGATTCATTAATTCAGTAGTGTCAAAGCAGCGACTTTGCAAGGTTTAGTGACTGCTTGCTTGGCTGATTCTGGAGTTGATTTTAATTTTTTGGAATTGGATGATTTATCACTAAAAACAAGTATTTTTGTTTATTTGCTGCTCTGGTCCACAATGATAGCATGTGAGACGGTCCCACGTATCCACGTATTATTTACACGAGTGATAAAATAATAATATTTGAGTCACAAATCATTAAATTTCCTTTAAATTTTAGAATTTTATGATTAAAATTTAGGGGGGGCTTCGCCACCTACAAAAACCTAAGATTATTCTTAATATTTGAATTCTAAAATTCAGAATTAGCTCAGCAAAGTCAACTTAATTTGCATTCGGGTTTTTACAAGGAATTGCAATTATTTCCCCTAGAGAATCATCGTGATGTACATGGAGCATCTGTGTGCATGCATGCATTGCTGCAACCTGTAATAAGAGATTGTTTACATGTAGCATGTTGTTCTTTTTCATGATCAGTTTGGGACCTGCTACTAGCAGGTAACCACAGGATCCCATAACAGACAGAAGATATTTTCATTGATGAATCTTGATGCTAATGCTTTTAGAACACTTAAAACAGACTGTGATTGGTCTCAAGCTGCATGAACATGGCTAAGTTATGAAAAACCATCCACTTTTTTTTTTAAAAAAAAAAGAACAAATGAATCATAATCATCCACTAATTGTCTAATAGCATGTGTTCTGTTGTAGAAGCATCTCTCATTTAATATTTTACTCTTCAAGAGCCACTACCATTCTGTTGAAAAAGGCAGTAGATGATGAGGTGCAGGTATGTTGTGATCATGTGAACAAAGAATGGAGAAATTGTTCACATCAACCAACTTTCTGCTACTTCACTGTTCACTGCACAACAAGGTGTAGCATTACTCCCCTTTTGATGATCAAAAGGTAAATATAATGAAATTCGAATTAGAATCCAAGTGTGTACAGTTCTTGTGGATATGCATTCTACCTGTGCAATGAATCTGTTCTTCATATTACAGAATGGACTTAACAGAGGTGTGATCGGAGCTTCCTTGAGACACTAGAATAAGATCATCAAGGTGCCAAAAGATTTCTATCAGGGTGTTGATCAGCCCACAGCTTTGGCGGTGCAGAAGAGTTATGAATGCTGCCTTATGCTGATTAGCTCGATGTCGAAGATTAGTGTACCAAGAGTGGAACCCTCACCATTTGCGAGGCGTGTTGGGTTAAATATAGTAGTAAATAATCTCTGTCGATCAAAGAACTGCACATGAAGCAGCAGGGAAAATTAGTTTTTTTCATAACCTCATCAGTTACATCCTTAAGTTTATATAAAGAGTAAAAATATAAACATCCATATGTCTGCAACTCGGCAGTAATGCAAAACGACAACTTATAGGTCAGTTTTGAATATTGGGCATGCCCAACTAAAAAAAGAACATGTAGAAATTGCTTACATTGGGAAAACTTCAGCTGATCAATAGTAACCTAGAATAGAAATCCAGGATTCTTGATAGCACCAAACTTTTTTATAACAGTACTTACATTAGGAGGAATGGGTTCTTGTGATGTGTTCTGATATCCCTGTGACGGCGGAATGATCACTCGGCGAAGACCACCAACTCTCATGGACTTCACTGCTGCTTCAATACCAGGTATAACCTGCATAACTCATGTATAAGATCTTGGCAAAATTATCACCATCCCAGAAGATTCAAAAAAAACGTCCCAGGAAATGTACTGAGGGGATATCGGAGCAAAGGGAGACATCGACAAAGTTCACAATATCGAAAAAAACAATTTGCAAGGAGCATCCAGAACCATAAGAACATATAGTTTTTAAAAGGAATCCAGGCTGTGAAGTCAGTCTATGAAGTTAAATAATAATGAGAAAATGTAGCAGTTATTTGAATCACCTTTCAGGAATCCATTTGACACTTCTCTGAAGTCATGTTACTTATTCATTAGTTTGGAAAGAAGTTCTGATGAAAATTCTTATGATCTTATCTTACTTTTCCAGCCCCGATGGTGAATACGAATGGCATCGGATCACCAGTCTCATCCTTGTGATCATAGGTGGAGTCAAACCGCCATCCTTGCTTTGCCGCCAATCTGCCGTAGTAATGGATTGCAACCTCCATAGTTCATAAAGGTAAACATAAGAAATTTTCATATAGCTTTATCAGAAAAAGAAATGAATTTCAACCAAATATCCAGACAGACCCAAGCATATTGCAAATATCATCCCCTAAAGGGGAAATGGCTTCATCACAAACATAAGAAATCTCTGTACTTATAACTTCCTCAATCATAAGAATCCGTTTGTGCCATGATAACCTCAGTGTCAATTAGTTAGTGCATTTCCGAGGTCTCCACTAGGTTAATTAATTAGAGCAAGAAAAGTGTTAGAAGCCGATTTGAGCAGAAAGGCGGCGCCTTTACCTTGTCGTCGTCGGCCGGGACCTCGCCTGAACCCTCCCGGAGGTCTAGGGCCTTCACGCCGCCGGAGCCGGGGATCTCGGCGAAACTAGGGGCGGCGGCAGAGGCAGCAGCCGTGGGGACGGTGGAAGTGGCTGAGGCGAGGAGGAGGTGCCTTCTTGTGACGGCGGGAGCATGTGCTTGGACTACGGTGACCGCTTTGGTTTTCGGAGGCGGCGGCACGGCGCCGGCGACCGGCGCGACGGCAGCGGACAGACTGAACATGGACGGCCGTTGTTTTTTGCAATTATTTTTTCTTCGTTTAATTTCTTGGCTGATAAATAAATTTATTGCCTTCGATATTTTTCCGTATATGAAACTTCAGGAGAATACACACTAATTATTTTTCTCCTTTTCCTTCAATGGGATGTGTCATGGGTTTTTTGCCTTTTTGGTGAGTGGAGCTTAGAGCACAACTTATGAATTCAAATATTTAATAATTTGACATTTAAAACAAATAGTTAGTTGATTATTTAAATTTTGTATAAATAATATATAAGATCATCTAAATATATGATTGTGTATTAAGATTATAAATAATTAAAGTTACTTGTTGTTTTGAGTGTTAAATTTTCACATATTCAATTGAATTGCACATGTACTGGAAGAACTAGAACTAGAACTAGAAAATTTATAAATTTATACTTCAGCAAAATTATCAACTATTACAGGAAACTTTATTTGTAAGATTAATCTATCGAGAGCTGATAATTAAAATGACTATTTGCACGACGATAACGTTTGGAAAGGACTGTTTTATGAGACATTGCACGTGAAGGAAATTTGATCTATATTTCAAAGAATATGTAAATATGCAAATAAGAACTATATAAGATAGAGACATAGTTTATAATGTATTAGATAGTCACTTAGTTTCTTTAATGAACCAAATTATATTACTTCATCAAGATTTACATATTACATATAATTTAAGAAAACCTAACATGACACAACTTTCAACCGAACTTTGTCATAAATGATCTGAATTATGTTGAACTAAACCAGATATATTGACATAGGTAATATTCTCAACCTAGTGGGTGTCAAAGGCAACCTCCAACTCAACACGACTGGGGAATTAACCTGGTGAGAAAAATGATATATATAAAGTTGTATTTTGTGGATAATTCTATTCAATTTCGATGACTAGGTTAACCCGCACAATCATGATAAGTGGAGAAACTACCAATCATGATTATTAATTATAATTATTGTATAAAATAGCTATAGTTTTTATGTTTTGGATATGATTTACTTCTTATTTAAATATAATCATCGCGAAAGATCTTAATCTCAAGACCATTACTGACAAGTATAAATCTGACTCCATCACTCCTCCCTGCGATTGGCCAATCCAGAGGACGTCATCACGTCACATTATCCCCTCCGCCTGATCCATCCATCCATCCATCCATGCCGAAGACGAGAGCAGCAGCAGCAGCTCGACCTGCTCCCTGCCTCCCTCGGCTCTTGTAGAATAGAAAAATCTCTTCTTGGTCTCCTCCCTCCCTGCTTCCACCATCTCCTAGCCGCCCGCATCTTCGTCCTCCTCCCTCGCCAGTCGCCGGAGATGGCGCCGCTGAGATGCGTCACAACCACCGCCCACCACTCCCTCCTCGGTTCGCCCACCTGCCTCGCGAGCCCGCGCCGAAGGTGCCCTGCCTCCGTGCGCGCCGCCGTCGCCGTCCAGTCAGAGGCGCAGGCCAAGGTCTCGCTTATCCGGATTGGCACCCGCGGGAGGTGATCAGAATCGAGCCTTTTCTTGTTCAATTTCGGGTGGTGCTCGTGCGGTTAGCTGGTGAAAATCGCGTCTTTTGGTGCTAATTGGTTGGATTTGGGGTGGCAGTGTGGTGGACGTCCCAGTCAAGATCTTGTATTTTCTTGTTCTTTTTTTTCCTGGGAATTTGGGTTTTGAGGTGTGGCTCGGATCCGATTACGTCTTTAGATGTCAGGCATTGCGCATCGGTTGAATTTAGGTACAGAAAACTGAGGCTGTTTAACAAGATGTGTGCATTTAGCTTCGTTTTAATGGAATCTGGGATCAGTGATGGCATGCCATTGTTAACCTTGATAGTGCTAAAGAGTGGACTTTTTGCAGGAGAAAATTCAGTATATGCCCTCCAACTAGATGAGAATTTAGGATTTGTCCTCCTTTAGTGTCTAATTGATTATATGCCCTCCTTTAGTGTGTTTGCTTCAGTATATACCCTTTTGTATATTTTCATTATATTTTATTGTATTCTATGTATTCTGTCACTTGAAATGACTTATTTACCCCTAGTTTGCCTTGGAAAAAATCTGGAACAGTGCTCTGGCTGATCACCGTGTGTGCCATGCGCCCTCCCCCGGCGGCTGTGCACCCTCGCCCTGGCGGCCAC
>KE371983.1:170442-188030 GCA_000418225.1 Zizania latifolia
CGTCCCCAGGGTGCTGCCCACACCCCACCCTCCCCAGCACGTAGATCCCTGTCCCTTCCCCAACGCGCTGCCCCTTGTTCTTTCGTAGTTCCCCCAGCGCGTCGCCCCTACCTACAATCTGCAGCAAGGAGAAGCAGAACAAGGTATTGCTTTTGATCTGCAAATGCTTTCTGCTGTAGTTAAAGCGAAGCGGAAACCCTAGCGACGAACCTCACGACTCGCCAGAGCAGTAGCTGTAGTTAAAGCAGAACATGGTATTTGTGTCTGCTTACCTTGTTCTGCTACAAGGTATTGCTCAGGCTTTCAAAACCAACATGTAGGTGTTCCTGTAAGTATGGTGAATAAAAAATTAAAGATTCTCAATTAAAAAACTGGTTAAAGAAAGGGACCTTCATCTTCTTTGTTAAAGTTGTGAACACACTCTTTGCATTTTGTAATTCATTTCCATTTCAGCATTAGCATTAGAGTCTTCATGTAGAGTCTCCAAATTGAGACGACACCAAGAAAAAAATGTTGACAATATGAGTTGCATAAATTTGCTGTTAGCATTGTACTTCTATTTCAATCATGGAAGTGCTTCAAGGTAACCTTAGATCATCATAGGGAATTTTTGAGAATAAAGTCAATACACTACTTGTATTTCACTTGTGTACCCAAGGTGTGATTTACCTTTTACTCCATGCACACATGAACAAAGCTGAATATAGTTTGCAGCCTACAATTGTGTGAAAATTTGCTTTTATTGAGAAAATTATGACATATTCTTGACGGTTTTGCATAAAAATAGTCACATTGCCAAAAGATCTTTTCCTACATCAACTCAGAAGAACAACAGGACATATGTTATATCTTTGTTTTGTAGAGTTAGATAAAATGTTGATCAGTTTGATTGAAATATCTAATAAAAGCCTTAATGTCTTGGATCAGGAAAATGGGGTGCGAAAAGCAAGGTTATTTTACTTTGGTATGCATTGTTTCTACACTGTTCTAGTTGTGGTCCAATTTCTATCAGTGTAGTATTATGCCATCCTTTTGAGTTGACTGACAATACTCTGTTGTCAGGATGAATGGCGATCAGAAAATTGAAGAAAACTTTTCTAGAACTGGTCAAGAGTGAGTTTTTGTTCTGTTCAAATTCATAATGGATATTGAAATGTATTTGAAAGGTGCTATATTCTGTTACCCATAGTTAGTCCTATGTAGAGAGAGTTTTGTGGGATAGAATGTCAGACATCTTGTGCATGCATCACCAGACATTGCCAACTTATGATTGGAACAAAATACTGATGTCGTTAAGTGATGATAAGTTATGTTATGTTGTAACTGAATTAACTTCGTTCAAATCTAGGTTACAAGACCATCAAATTTCTAGGATTTCTATCCTTACACATTTCGTTATTGCTTAACAAGTATTATTACTTGATATATTACTGCACACTTCACTGAGTTTTATTTATACAAAACTTATCTTGGTTATGTTTGCTTAGAGGATAGAGCATTTCGTTGCTTGTGAGCAGCTGAATCTAGTATTAGGCTTGCAGTTTCGCCCACAGGTTGACAAACTTATTAATTACGTCAAGGTAATGATTGATTATACTTTTGGTTGATTGGGTCCTTTCTTCTATGGATCTGTGTTTGGTTACAGCTTACATTTGCTAAAATTATGTGTTCCAGTACCAAAATGAGTACAAGGTGATAAACATAGACCAATGGATGGGATTTCTTCGATTCTGCAATGAGGTCATGTTTCAAACAATTTCCTTATTTTATGTATCAAATGTAAACATATTTCTTTTTCA
Organism: Zizania latifolia; assembly: GCA_000418225.1. Taxonomy (NCBI): domain Eukaryota; kingdom Viridiplantae; phylum Streptophyta; class Magnoliopsida; order Poales; family Poaceae; genus Zizania; species Zizania latifolia. The sequence goes on from KE371983.1 coordinate 172,242, forward strand.
TCATTGTTGACACTATGCAATCCTTTTTTAATGCAGATAAACTTTCCATCACTTGACAATTATGATTCAGACTTTGCTTGACCTTTGATTTTGGACAATTTTGTTGAATGGCTACGAGAAAATAAAAGTTAGCTCTCTCTTAAGCCAGCGGTGGTGAAGATGTGATCTAAAATGTAATATTCATGAATCCCTTTCTCTGCTTGGTGTGCGGATTGAAGCTGCAAGCACGCGCCGGCTTGCTGCAGATCTACACATCAATTGCAGAAGCACTGGAATGATGGTTTCTTTTTTTCTGCTGGGGGTGTCGATCAGCAATGCCGTGCAGGCGCGTGGTGTGCGGCTGGCTGTGCGTGGAGTGCGGCTGGTCGCCACAGATGCGGCGCGAGTGGATCTGGTGATAATACTTTCCTGTGCAGGTGCGATTGAGAAATAGCTGCAGAGATTGACTGATTTAAATATAGGGAATGCAGATATAGGAAAACTGCTGTGTATAAATTAATTTTTAGGGATCAATTTTATTTAAGACAGTCCTTATACGAGATTTAGAGAACAAAAAATAAGGATTCTTTTGGAGATGCTCTAAGTTATCTTAATAAAATTTTAATCTCTAAATCTTCTTTCTTTTTTAACAGAATCTTGATATCATATTTTCTATATTGTATTCTTTTATCACCGATAGATGAATTATACTTGTCAAATCTCTTATTTTTATTTTTTCTATCTCTTTTATCACCGATCAGTAAGACCAAAATGGATAGAGAATAAAAGTCACTCCCTACAAAAAAGAAAAGAATAAATAAAGATTTTAAAGATCTCTAAAAATTAGAAATCAAATATAAAAAATATCTAAAAAATATTTTAGACCTAAAATTACTAACAATAAATATAATAAATTATATTGGATTCTTTTGTAGCAACGGAGAAAAAGAACGTTGACCGCCCACCTCATCATTTCCACGCGCTGCCCTTCCAGAACATCCGCGTACGCCCATTCCAATACCGCCGAATCCCCGCCGTCGATCGCCGATCCGTGGGCCCAAACAACCCGCAGGCGCCGCGTCCCGCTCTTACCCCCCGCTCCAAGACGCACCCACCTGAAACGCCTCCTCTCCCGCTGCCGGACGGGCCCCACATGTTCCGGACCCACATGTCAGCGAAGGAGAAGAGCAGAACATTCCGCCCTATAAAGTAAGGGAGAGGCCTCCTCTGCGTCGCTCACATCCAAAGCTTCGCCGTTTCCTGGCTTCCGATCTCGCACCCAAATCGATCTCCGATCCCCGGTGAGCTCCTCCTCCGACCGACCGATCGATCGATCGCGCGCGCGTCGCTTTCTACTGTGGCTGGGGCTCTCGGCCGTCGCGAGATCTCGTGTGTGACGCTCGCGGCGTCGGATTTGGTGCAGGGAGCAGGGAGCAATGGCGACCAAGAGGAGCGTCGGGACGCTGGGGGAGGCGGATCTCAGGGGGAAGAAGGTATTCGTGCGCGCCGACCTCAACGTGCCGCTGGACGACGCCCAGAAGATCACCGACGACACCCGCATCCGCGCCTCCGTGCCCACCATCAAGTTCCTCCTCGGGAACGGCGCCAAGGTCATCCTCGCCAGCCATCTGGTGAGCACCGACGATCCTCGAGACCTTGTCCGCGCTGCACTGCGTAGACTAGCCAGTCTTTGGTTTGTCGATATGTGAATTGGGATGCAATTTTCGGGGTGCTTGGGTCGATGAGACTTGTTTCTGTGCGAAACATGGTTCGAAGCTTTGTCGTTAGTATCGCGGTATTTGGATCATTAGCAGAGAATGGGCGCATATGGTTAATTTCGTTAGTGTTGTAGTGATTAGTGCTCTTGCATCTTCTATGGATTCGATATGATCGAGTAAAAGTTGGTTTATTTTTTAAAATAATTTCTATCATTTTATTGTAGTTTAAATCAATTTCTATCATGTGCCTCTGCATTTCACATGTATATTACATCCAGCACTTGTCCTCGTTTTTGCTCTGTCTTGTGAACAGCATTTGATTGATTGGATAACAGGATAACATAGTGCTCTTCACAAAGCATGGATGGGTTTATGTTGTTTGTCTCCTGATAACCAGATCAACATTTTCACAACAGATCGACTGCCTTTTGCACCATGAATAACTTTCAGCAGAATGTACCCAATTTAGGATTGTCCAAACTAAAGCAGTTATTGTACAACAAGTTGACAAGCAACCATGTTGTTTGTAGTCGATTTCATACTACGTTGGCTTTTACCTTTGGATTTATAGCTCATTGTTCATATCAATGCCAACTTCATCTTTTAATTACTATCAACTGTAAGGTATGTGATTGTTTTTTTTTCCTTTTACTAATGTGATTATTTGTTGTAATTTGTAAATTCCAGGGCCGTCCAAAGGGTGTCACCCCCAAGTACAGCTTGAAGCCTCTTGTTCCACGCTTGTCTGAGCTCCTTGGAGTCGATGTATGTTATGGAATGATAGCTGTTCATTGTTATCTTTGTTGTCTTTTAACAAGACTAAGAATATATCCTGTATTGCTCTGATCTTGTATTCGTAAATAGGTTGTGATGTCCAATGACTGTATTGGTGAGGAAGTTGAGAAATTGGCTGCTGCTTTGCCAGACGGTGGTGTCCTACTTCTAGAGAACGTTAGATTCTACAAGGAAGAAGAAAAGAATGATCCCGAGTTTGCTAAGAAGCTTGCATCTGTTGCTGACCTTTATGTAAATGATGCTTTCGGCACAGCCCACAGAGCTCATGCTTCAACAGAGGGGGTGACCAAGTTTTTGAAGCCTGCTGTTGCTGGCTTCCTCATGCAGAAGGTATAGACGAAATAAAGTCATGAATTGCTTGCTTGAATATATATTCCAAGTAATACTCAGGTCCTTCAGTTTTAACTTCTATAAATAGGAATTGGATTCATACACATTATTCACCTCAATCTATGTACACATTTCAAAAGAATGTTACCAGCCTTAGGATTGATGAACACCCTAGTTGTTGCAGGAGATGGCATAGAATTAAAAAAGAGGGTTTGGAGGTCAATTGATCAGATATGTTTGAATATCTGTTTGTTCTGTAACCTTTGAGAAAGATTCTCTATAATCCTAGATAGATTTTGCATAATTCTTTCAAACCAATATTTCAGAACAGGATGTACATTTGGACTGATAATTTTAATCATTGCAGGAACTTGACTATCTTGTTGGAGCTGTTGCCGACCCAAAGAAGCCATTTGCAGCCATTGTTGGTGGATCCAAGGTTTCAACTAAGATTGGGGTGATTGAGTCTCTGTTGTCAAAGGTTGATGTCCTCATTCTCGGTGGTGGTATGATCTTCACATTTTACAAAGCCCAGGGATATGCTGTTGGAAAATCTCTTGTGGAGGAAGACAAACTTGAACTTGCAACTTCACTTATTGAAAAGGCAAAGGCAAAGGGCGTCGCTCTCTTGCTTCCTACTGATGTTGTGGTAGCGGACAAGTTTGCAGCAGATGCTGAAAGCAAGGTTCGTTCATTTACACAATTCTGCAACTTACATTTTGAACTAAAGTAGGAAATCTAGCTATTTCAATGCTTGATTACTGATTAGAACAGCTATGATTTCCCATTGAATGGCAACATGACATGCTGATTTACACACTAGGTAGATGTGGACTAATTTCATGGTTGATGTATTAAATTATTTTCAGGAAAACTAGTTTTGATACTCACTATAACATTATTTTCAGATTGTTCCTGCCTCCTCTATCCCTGATGGTTGGATGGGCCTCGATGTTGGCCCAGATGCCATCAAGACATTCAGCGAAACTTTGGACACCACCAAGACTATTATTTGGAATGGACCTATGGGAGTCTTTGAGTTTGAGAAGTTTGCAGCAGGCACTGATGTTAGTACAATCTTGCATCACCCCATTGATCCTCGTTTTTTTACTCTTTGGGTTTGCTAAGTATTATTGGCTTTCCTCAGGCTATTGCCAAGAAGCTGGCTGAGCTTACTACCACGAAGGGCGTCACAACCATTATCGGCGGTGGTGACTCTGTTGCTGCCGTCGAGAAGGCTGGGCTGGCCGACAAGATGAGCCACATTTCCACTGGCGGTGGTGCTAGCTTGGAGTTGTTGGAAGGCAAGACGCTCCCAGGTGTCCTTGCCCTCGATGAAGCATAAGCTGCTCTCGCAAATTCAGCGGTCTCCAGCAGCCTGCATACCCTTTTGATTGCCCTGGTGTAACGTTGCAATGCCATGGTTGTATGAACTTGGGGTAGGCTTATCGTCAAGTTTTGCTAGCTGAGTCGTGAATAAGTTTTTACTTCCCTCTTTGAGTGAAGTGGTATGAACTGACGTACATACTCCCATGGATCGATATTTTGCAATGCACTTTTCGCGTCCCGGTGATTAATCTCAGGTTACAGATGGCTTGTTTTCGGTACGCAATTTTCTCGGGTGCTTATTTATTTTCATTCTGATTTCCGCGACTGTGCAGTTGAACAATTTATACCGCAACTGCCGCTGCTGTCTATTACTAATGAATTGGCATAAGCTGTTTTATTATGTGCTGATTTCGAGTTGCTGCAAAAGTCAAACCAACAGCAAAGTTGGCATGGTCATTTGATCTTTTTAGACTTGCAGTTTAAGTCGAATTGCAAATTCTGTATGCAGCAACAACCAGCAGTCCAAATGTAATCTTTGAACACCAAACTCCGACCTTTTAAACTTATGATCTGTTTAAGATTATGTAACTGCTCGATCTGCTTGGTGGGAGAGATGGTATTTTTCTAAAATTTATTTTCTTTCAATGTTCTTTTTCAGCCATGGCTTCATAAACAATGTACATGAAAATATACTTGAATCTTTCACACTTTCAGTATTCCAAATCCACGTAAAGAGACTTCTATGCTAATTTGCTTGTTATTCAAATTCCACTTGGCAAGTGCTCTATTCGTATTAAGCTTCACTTTACTTTTGATATTCTTATATAAATTTCGACTCGATGCCTCCTTTAAATTGGTATCATTCTTTTCCTAACATTTTACCACTGAAAAGGCATTCCTTTAAGAAATTTTCAATACCATCTGTCCCACCAAATCAAGATTTGACACCCTCTTGTATTTCAATCAATGTAGATGCTTTTGTCACTGGAGTTAAGGCATCCTTCAGCATAGCTTAAACAATCAGCATTATTGGATAAGCAGAGAGATAGCTGATTCTAGTTATTAGTTACGTGGCTAGTTATGATTAGAACAGTATCTGACTATATTTTTTTGTTTCACATATAATTTATTTCTATTTTAAATATAAGCTGCCAATAATCTGTTCAAGGGGGTCTAAATTAGTCAGCAACAAGTTAATAGACGATGTGTTCGTTTTGTCAAGCCAACTACACAAAACATCACCGAAAATATTGCTACTCCACGATGGCCAACACGAACCACAAGTAATTTGTGAGAAAAAAAAAATCAAACGCCAGATTGAGCTCATAATGCAATATTATCAGCCGGCTCTCTTCCATGGAATGTGCGCGCAATTGTGACTGAATAGGGAGCCTAAAGGGGTAGCATGATGTACGTCTCTGTCAAGCACAAACATCACAATCTAATTTTATGGTTTAGTAGTGAATGCAGTCCATGAGGTGCGTGGCTTTTTGGAGGCAACGAATAGCTCCAGATCAACATATGTGGATATGCAGCTTCATATAGTTGTTTCCAGCGACAGCATGTTGCTTCCATGCTACTATTTACCGGCATTTCAATTCAATTCTGAGACATAAATTTGATGGGGTGTACTTTAAACTATTCACTTAATAACCCTCTAGATCTATACTCTTATAGAGTACCGAGCTAATTTGACGACGAAGGACCGGCCCGTGGAGGGTGGAGAGGGCAGTGTGGCCGACAGGGTCCTCTGCCACATCATCCTCCACCAACTGCGCCACTTCGTCCGCTGTCGGATTAGCTTGGTACTCCACGTGGCGCAAATTCAAAGGGGTGTCCTCGTGATGAACAGTTTGAAGCCTACTCCCACTAAATTTATTTTCCAATTTATGATACTTATTTCACTTGTGACTTTTCGCATATATATACTTCCTCTGTTTCATATAAAGTCATTTGATATTTTTTAAAGGCAAACTTTTTTAATTTGACCAAGGTTATAAAAAATACATTAACATCTGTAATATCAAATAAATACATTATTAAAATATATTTTATGGTGAATTTAATGAAACTAATTTGATATTTTAATTGTTGATATATTTTTCTATAAAATTGGTTAAAGTTAGTAAAATATGATTTATTAAAAAACTAAACGATGCCGATCTCTACGTTTGCTATTTGACAATGAACATTATTGTTAGATATCACACAATAATTGCATCCTGTTGGAAGTTTCTGCAAGATTTTGTCAGTGCTGTTTTAATTTGCAGGTTTTAACTTCCTTTACAGGGGACATACCATGCAGTTTTACCCTCCATCCAAAATTGTATCTATTTTGTTCTCTCCACCATTTATTGGTCACTTCACATTCTACATAGCATGTTAAGTCATGAACTCTCATTGTATTCTCTGCAAACATCTTGTTCCCTGGAGAAGCTAACATTTCACACAAAAGTACCGCAGATCTACTGCTGGACAGGGAAAAAAAGGGGTTAAAGATGCATTATCAATATTATACTGCACAACTTATTAACCTGAATTTTGTTACTGTAGCAAAGTTGGAAGAAATTACCAGAATTGCTGGGAAAATGGTCCCAAGAGGACTGCGTGTGACAAATGATCATTGGTTTTTCCTTCAATAGTTCTACACTTCTACTCCACTATTAGTGAGCTTTGTTCAATGGATCAAGCTGGTTAAGCAAGAGATATTTCCATGGAACTGAAACATATTATCCTTACATGAATAATAACATAATCTCTCCAATTCATTATATAAGTTGTTTTAGCCTTATTAACTCTTTTCTAAGTATAAGTCATTTTAGAACTTCTAGGCATTTTTTTTATCTTTTTCTTCGGTGTTTGCTCTTTTTAAAAAAATGTTATCCCTCTCATGAATAAATAACTCATAGAATATATTAAGTGTAATAAATTTGTTTGAGTTGATTTCTTAATTTTTATGTATAAATACAAAATGGCTTATATAAATAATCAGAGGGAGCATGATAATTGATATGAGATGAAAAAGGCACTGCAAAGTAGAATGAAATATAATCTTGCAGTTCTATGAAAAGAAGACACAATGAAACCTTTGAAAGAAAGAGAAGCACCGTGATGAAAAGAAGATTTAGTAATCAAACGAAATCGAATGATGGGGTCACAGATTAGAAAATCTACCTTCCTTTCATACTTCATCGGAGAAGAAGAAGCAAGTGAAGAACTCGCACAATCTCCTCGAGAAACTTTTGGTGGTGGTGAGAGAGTGAAGCTGCAACATGATCTGATAGAGCCCAAATCCCATGCAAGAGTCCATACCTCCTCCTAGTATCAATTCTCTTCAAGAATCGCCAGCTCTCTGAACTTCTGACACGACAAAAAATCTTGCATCTTGAAATCCACGGAGAATTGCACTACCAACGCGTGGATTTGAGCTCATGTTTGACGACCAGATCATGCTGGCAGCTTCATTCTCTCACACCAGCAAAATTGGCCGTCCTGTTCTTGCAAGAATTGGAGATAGACAGTACACAGCAAGGAGGAGAAGGAAGAGGAGAGATATGAGAAGTGGCCACTGGTATGCACCTGCTACCTACATGGCTCATGATAGCAGTGGGCCAAGGAAGAGAGACAAAAAAAACGGTGGCACGAGATGTGTGAGCGGTGGTAGAACCAGTCCTGATATTTTATAGACAGGACGAAATTAAAATATGGATTTAATTAAACATAAAGGAAAAAACTTAGACTAGATATCAAATGTATTGATGACTGTTCATATACCGGATCGAAGAAATAGGTCTAGAAAGGAGGCAGTGAGCTAACCTAACTCGTCGACTGTTACGTAACAACACATAACCGTGCATTTTGGAGCCCAAACAGGCTGGCCCGCTCGCCCTCCTGAGGGTGGGCCTGCATGGTTCCATGGTTGTTGCAAGCATGGTCCCTCTATTGCCTCTCACACCTCGTGACACTGCCGTTTTGCCCTCACAACCACTGCCCCTACTTCATATGTGTATGTATCTAGTGTCTAATGTGCACTGTCCCAGTACTGCATCTGCATTTCAGGTGCAGGATGATCAATCATGTCACTGTATCAATGACACCGAGTTACTTGCATCTGAAAAGCCTGGGAGGCTGAAATGATAGTGTTCTTGGTGCAAAACTTAGGTCAAGTCTAAAAGCATTGCAGGATTTTATCTGTGCCAATGATCGAACAGTGTCAGCAAAGGGCACACAGTTAAAGTTAGACAGACTAAATATTCAGAGAATTCTCAATGCGAGGAGTTGTTCCTGTCTTGAGCCTGAATTTGCCCTGTGACAGAACGGCAGCTGCATTGATGCAACTATTGTTAAATAAGTATTCAAAATTTTCAAATATTTTCATATAATTTTATAGTAATGTTAATCCCTGCCATCTATGTATCTGCTTTTGCGCATAACCGAATTAGCGAGAAATAATACAATCATAGGGGGAAAAGTGCTTACCAAAGGAAAAAAGAGGTAAAAAAATGAACAGTACATTTCCCAAACAAGCTGTACATGAAATGAATCATCTAGCTTTGGTGAGCAATAATTTCAGCACACTGGACTAATTGGACGATAATGATGGCCTAACAACCTAACATGGAGCAGGAAATAGAGCTTGACAGCGTCCTAAATGATGATGATAATAGTCTAATCACATCCTACAGTTTAGACCAAGGTGGCCAATTTCAGACAACTGGCCATCATTGCAGAGGTTCAATACAGATGAACTGTATTTCACAAACTGAAAAAAGAATCACATACTGTGACTGTATCTGAATTGCTAGCCACAAGAAAATGCCATGGCATCTGCTTCCAAGATTCTAGCATTTACTCACGCAGTGCATGCAGGGGGGGCAGTCCAGATAAACTGTAAGAAGCTCACCATGGATCTTTGTTTTTTCAGTTTCAGAACGATTCACCAATCACCATGGATTTGCATCACATAAAGCAATCCATCCAGGATATGTAAAAAAAACCAATCCAGGTCCAGAGAGAGACAGGGACAGTCATATCGCCTTAGGATTCACTCCAAGATGAATCTAGACCTCTGCTCATGCCTGGCGCTAATTGTCTGAACCTGTCAAGAGATGGCAGCAGCTGCATTCTTACAGAGTTACAGTTACTGTCGCGCACGCAATGCAATACACAATTGCAATATCAGACAAGAGATTTGAAGCCGGTCAGGCTGGACAGGACCATGCAAAGTGTCTGTATATGTGGGCACGCAAGTGGACAACATTTGGAGGGCAGAGAGCAGCAGTGGCCATGGCCATGGCCATGGCATGCAGCTAGCTGACGCCTGACTGTTCATGCATGCGGATTTAGCCAAGGTCAATGTTTCTTCCCTCATCGCCATTCGCTAAATTTGTGCAAGATGGTACGGCCGGCCCATCTCGATCTTAGCATTAGTCAGCAGCTCAGCATTTTCTGAAGACAAGCCATGGGGATTTGCTAGAGTTGGGAGCAGTGTTCCTTTTGAGAGATGCAGATGCATATGCAGCAGCTGTCGTTTTGATCTTACAATGTATTGGAAACGAGCAAGAAATCAGCTTAATTCAGAGAGGAAAAGAGCATTACAGCCACAAGCACACGTTCCAGAGGGACACATCAACAGCATGCAAGTGTTCTGCACCAATTAGGCTTACAAAACAACACTACAGCTAACCTTACAAATTTCTAGATCACATGCGGAATTCTAATGTGGTTCCACATCACATTTGTCCAATCGTGACAAAATCTTGCGACATTTTAAAGTATTTTAGCATCAAGGAAGCAATATGATCATATGAAAATGCCATGTAGGCTAGCACAGACTTGCCCACTGGCGACTGCTTCATATAACCTAGCTTTGTTCTCATATCTTTTTTTTTTTCGTCTACATTTTTTGTGAGGATATTTCGTTTACATTTTCTTCATGGCAGAAAAGAGAATATCCATATTAGCAGGAGCAAGGATATTTTTTCTGAAAAAATATCCTATTTTGCCGTGCACATTTCTGCATCACATGAAAGATAATATTCATATCAACAATGGAAAAAAATATATTTTTTAAGTAAAAAGTTCCTTTTTCCGAATCCAAATGAAAGCAACTAATAATATGAGCTATTTTAGAAGTTTTTAACGACTACAACTACTTCTACAATATAAACTTTTTCATAAATAATCTAGATTTAAGTTCTAAATTGTAAAAACTCAACATTTATAGAATATAAAAGTCAACAAAAATTCAGAAACTATAAAACAACTATTGCTCCGTATTCTTATCGATTAGTATTCTTATCAACTAGAATTTAGAAGTGAAAAGCACATATCAGGTTGTGTGGAATACTGGAATTGAAGCAGAGGAAAAAACAGAAGCATCGCACCCTTTCTCTGAGCACCAATGGCACGGTATCTCCGTGCCCCCACCACCACTACCAACGCCGCCGCCTCTGCCTCGTCCCTCCTCTCCTGTTCCGTCCGCAGGAATGGCAAGAGGTCGCCGCAACCGGTTCTTGGCCTCCGCGCGCTCGCCTCCAGGTCCAGCAAGGTTCGCCCTGTCATGGCGGTGGCGTCGGAGCAGTCCGCCGCGCCGGCCAAGTACCCCAAGGTGGCCGCCCCCACCACCGGACCGATTCCCGCCGAGGAGCTCCTCGGCGTCATCCAGGACGCTGCCAAGGCCGGGGCCGAGGTGCGTTCGAGATTCTTTGCTTGTTAGCTCTCCCTTCTGGGGTTGGTTCTGGGCTTCTGGCAGAAGGTCGGAGTTTCAGAGGTCGTGCTGGATTGCCGGGCAGTTGGGTAAGACTCGCAGGTTGAGCGAACTGAGCGGGACGGCGGCCAGCTGTGGCGCCTCCCACCCGGGTTCGATCCTGGGCAATCGCATCCTTTCTTTCAAAAAAAAATGGTGGGGCGTCTCCCCCTCCATCTTCAAAAAAAAAAAAAAGACTCGCAGGTTGAATGCTTAAGCTGCAATGTGGTGGTATTTTTTTCTGATAAAAAATGTATCTTTCTTGAGCAGCAACAGGAAATTGCCATGCTGGTTAATATTCTTTGATGCGAAGAACTCCACAAAATGTTTGGACACGGGTGGAAATGACATGTGTGAGACCTCTGACTGTAGGCTAAGATGTCGAAACCACTTTTTTTAAGTGTCAAATCATCAAATCTCCCATCAAAATGATGCCTTTTATACGAGGAGGAAGTATGGTGATCATCGATTCATCGTAATGTTATCAATGCTCAAAGTTCCTACTTCCTCTGAAGTGTGGTCTGTAGAGTTTTCATGCTAGTTCCTTGCATCCTTCTTTCTCTAATATATAGCGGGTATCAAGGAGGAACTTGGTATAGATGCAATTAAGCATTGAACCAACACAAATTCGAACTTGGGTGGTGGGGGTGTACATACATCTCCCACCCAGTGACTCAGTGAGCTACACATCTATTTTGATGGGGCAATTCTCAAGGCAGTTTTCATTTCTTCCACTCATTTTAGGTTATAATGGAAGCTGTTAATAAGCCACGCAATATTCACTACAAGGGAGTTGCAGACTTGGTCACAGAGTAAGAATGATTCTCACTTGTGTTGTCAGTTTCCCTCACTGATGTTAACTTCATTGTTATGTTTAAACAAATATATAATCATCCCTACAATCTCCAAATGCTTTGTCAATTGAAACTTGTTGTTGCTACTTGCTAATGTCATATTTTATGATCTCTATAAGCCATATAAAACATTAGCATTTGAATTTAGAGTGCTTTGTCCTTTTGTTCAGCACAGACAAATTGAGCGAGTCAGTCATTCTGGAAGTTGTGAGGAAGAACTTCCCAGACCACCTCATACTAGGGGAGGAAGGTGGACTTATTGGAGATGCCCTGTCGGAGTATCTCTGGTGCATTTGGCCACTTTATTCTTACTTCGTAATTCTAATATGATGAACTCAAAGAACCATTATTCCTGTAGTAGAGTTTAGTACTTTCACCATTTAGCAATCATTTTGAGAATACCGGGTAGTCTTTCATATGCTTTCTTGATCAATTATATAAAAGAATGTTTTCTTGATTTAGCAGAGGCAACATATTCAATTGCATGGGCTAATAACTGAACAGGATGTTATTAATTCTATATATTGTTATTGATATTTGATAGGGAAATGAATGCTAGTGTTTGGAATCACGTTGAGGGATTTTAATTTTTACCTGAAGTTTTACCTAAGCTTTTATTACTGTAGTTCAAACTTAGGCTATCTTTGTGTTGTTCTTCGTTGGGGGTCTAATATAGTGATTTTCTCCCCATTAGATGGAACAACAAACTTTGCGCATGGTTACCCCAGCTTTTCTGTATCCATTGGAGTTCTATTTCGCGGAAAGCCTGCTGCTTCCACTGTGGTATGTGCATACGTTTTTCTTGAATCATATGACTCATTGAATGCTGGGGCCGCAATTTATGAGAGCATGGTCGTACATAGTTTCCCTCTGCATTATTGACATTCTATTAGCATCTTATGTAGGTTGAATTCTGTGGCGGGCCTATGTGCTGGAGTACTCGTACAATTTCTGCATCTTCAGGTAGAATCTTTAGTCAATAATTGTGATTTGTAATGTTTTTTATTGTCTTCTATAACACTGTGGAATTAGTTTTAAAGGTTTTCCTTTCTTCTTGAACAGGCGGTGGTGCTTATTGTAATGGGCAAAAGATTCATGTCAGTCAGACAGACAAGGTAACCTATCTTTTTTTACAAATAAAATCATGTGGTTATGTGTGTATGGCTCCATAAGTCCATAGCCAACTTTTTTCATGGAGGCCATAATAATTTCTTGTTGATCATATGCTCAATGTATCTGACTATCTGTTCATTCTAGTGTTTCTGGATGCAATCAGAATTCATGTGTATTCGAATTCTTAAGATATTGTCAGAATATTCGAATTATTTAAGATACTGTCTCTAAGTGATTCTGTAGGTGGAACAATCACTTCTGGTAACTGGTTTTGGATATGAACATGATGATGCATGGCTGACCAACATAAGTTTGTTCAAGGAATTTACTGATGTTAGCAGGGTAAGTGAATGTTTTCTTGATTATTGCACACCAAATTTGGCCCCTTTGTTGTTTGCTTTATCCTCCTTTGTTAAATAATTTTTCCAGGGAGTGCGAAGACTAGGCTCTGCTGCTGCTGACATGTCTCATGTTGACCTAGGCATTACAGAAGCCTTCTGGGAATATCGGCTAAAGCCTTGGGATATGGCTGCCGGCGTTCTGGTAATCATTTTTACCCTATCAGAATTCACAGTTCATGATTGGAATCAAATTTGATAAAGAAAATCTTCATGTTTAGTTGAAACATGGTTTTGTTCTTTCTTCAATTGTACCGCATTTTCAGTCAGATAATCCATGTCTATGAGTTCTCGCTCATATTGTCCAAATCTCAACAATTTGGTCGAAGGACTAATTACAGACCCATCTTAAAGTTGTGTGTGATTTGTCAGTAAAATTACTCGATGAATTATGTCTTCTTTTTCCTACAGATAGTTGAAGAAGCTGGTGGGGTGGTGTCACGCATGGATGGCGCGGAGTTTACCGTCTTTGATCGTTCTGTCCTTGTTTCCAATGGTGTTGTTCATGACCAGGTTTGTTCTCTCATTCGAAAAATCACAATACTGATATCTTAAGCATTAGAATCATACCAATCACAAAACTGTGCGTGTTGTTCGGTGTACATGCTGTATGCATTAGCAAGAGCAGTGATAATTCTGTATGATTGTCTTTTGGAGAAAATCTATGGAGTTGTTGATGAACCATGTTACTGGCTTGCAGCTTTTGGATCGGATTGGCCCTGCAACTGGAGATCTTAAGAAGAAAGGGATCGATTTCTCCTCGTGGTTTAAGCCGGACAAGTACCCTACCGACTTTTGAGTTGCACTCCACACTCAGAGCTGTTTTATACTGTGTCAGAAAAAAAACATTTCAGACAGCTTCTGCTACTGACAAAACATTTCAAAGTCGTTTGACTCACCATTTGACAAATCTGACACCTTGCATTGCATTACATGTGTAAACAATGTACTTAGAGCACAAGTCTAATTGATCACCAACTATATTGTTGTAGATAAACTAATAAATCCTATTATTAATGTATAGTATTTTTAACACTATATAACTATTTCGTGCCCCAGTACGTCACAATGATAAAATTTGTACTCGTCGTGTATTTTGATTATTAGTTATACCTATGAGCAAATTTTTTAGTCGAGATGCATATGATATATTATATAACATGTTGATGATGTGCATGATTTAGCGTTACTGACACTAATTAAGTAGATATATTTGTTGTCAACTTGTAATAATGCGAGATGATTCTCTGCGTGGCTCAACTTTTGATTAAAAAGCCCAAGTCAAATTTTAATTTTGTGATCTAATTTTGAAGAATAATTTTAGATAGATTTTCTTTTTTTTTCGCGATCACGAAAAAGGAGAAAAAAAATTAAACCTAAAGTTAAATTCTAAAATTTGAAATCAGCTACGCGTCTTTTCAGCCCTGTAGAGCTCTCCAGGCCCACTCGAACATCCGTTGACTTTAATTATATGCTTCAAATTTTTTTTCAAAATCTACCCGTTTCGTATTATAATTGTTTAAATTTTTGAAATAAAAATTCTCTAATTTTAACTAACAAAAATATATCAATATCTGTCATATCTAATAAGTATTATATTTATATATAATTTATATTATATTTTATAAAAATAATTTGAATTTATAATAGATATATTTTTTATAAAATTGGTCAGAAATTTTTTACTTATAAAAAATAAACTCTTGTATTAGAGGAAATAATATTTAATTAGATCATCAGATAACCTTTTTTTTTAAAGCCAAAACTCGGCCACTCTCTGAACGGCAACGTGCGCCCTAAAAAAAGGCAACCATCGCGAAATGTGAGCCGCACGATCAGATCCGACGGTCGATATCTCCCATCGGAGGCGGCTCGCGACAAACCCTAGCCCTCGCCGCCGCCTATATAAGGGGCCATTCCGCTGGCCCAAACCCCCTTCCCCTTGCTCTTCTCCTCCGCCGCCGCCTCCTCCCTTCTCCTTCGAGGTCAGTCTCTTCCGGATCCATTTCCCTTGCTTCGATTTGGCGGTTACTTCTTCGCGGGAAGGCTCAGATCTGTTCGCGTGTCTGTATATCTGTTGGTAGAGCGGGTTTGGGATGAGGTTTTTGCCGTGTTTGTTTGGTTTTCTCGTAGGTTTGCTCGGTGCTCCCGTGCCGATCCGTTGTGTTTGGTTCATTCCTTAGCCGAGTCGCGTTTATGTGATTGTAGTCGCGCGGTTGTGCTGTTCTTCGATCTGGTTAGTTGCCTGGTTCGAATGATCTATAGGCGATTAGTTGATTTCGTGTCTCGATGTTAGTAAATCGGAGGAAATCTGTAGTTCTATCTACTGGTGAGTAGATTCGTAATTCAATCCCTTATGTTTATAGCACGTGATTCTCTAGGAAGTAGCAGATCCATTTGTTCAGTTTTGTTTTGACGGTTATGCTTCGACTTCGTAAGTGTTACTAGATGTCTAGTGATCTATGCATATGTTTAATTATTTCACCTAGTTGCTTGCATAAGATGCTATGATTCCTGATGGAATC
>KE371983.1:196691-214620 GCA_000418225.1 Zizania latifolia
GCATCTGAAAAAAGACTGATCAAAACTACCATCTCCATTTTGTTTGCACATGAATGAGCTCCAGGTGGTAAATGGGCGTGATTGATATCTGCAGATACCAGATGCACCGTCAGTTCTCGGTGACCACGAGCATGGGAATGTGATACGCATTGTATCCAAGTGGCCTAGACCTAAATCTGTTCTCGTTCGCGCAGGACAGCTGCAGCATATAATCAGCTTCATGAGCCAAATATTCATAAATAAAATCTTCACAGAAGAGGCTGTTTGCTGCTCCAAAACTGGCAATTTTTACAAATAAAACAAAATTTTAGATTGTCATATCCTCAATCTCAGTCCTGTTATTTCAACTTCACAGAGCCTACAGCCCTCAGCCCTTCAATATCACTAAACTATGACCAATATATGGCCTAAACTTTTTCAGGACAATTGGAACAAGTCCTTAACAGATCCAATTTTACCCTCCTGAACTTGCATCCTTAATGCCAGCACACAGGCATAAACGACATAGCACATTTGCACATACGACATTGCCCCCTAATCAAGGGGAAAAGATAAACAACTATTTGTGACAAAATAATACATCTAGCTGTTTCAACTTAATTTCAAGTCACCTTAGTTTGTTCTACCGAATTTCAGGTATGACAGGATAATCAATCACTCGTCCATTTGCTACTACAACTCTGACAGAATCACACACACACACACTCTCTCTCTCCACAACAACCAACTGATGCCGCTGTTGTGCTGCAGTGCTGTCTGCATCAGCCACCAACCCCCCTCAGGGAGCATTTGAACATACCTTCACCATTTGAGATTGTTAATCAATTAATCACCCATCCCGATGCTGCAGCTACAAATCTCCAAATGGCCCATTGGAGACAGAATATGATGCTCAAGTATCTTTAGTGTAATAGTCCATAGTGGCTGGACACTCACTGAAAGTCTGAAATATTGTGCTATCTAACATTTTCGCCCCTAACCAAGCCAATATTTGCAAATATAATTCACAAAATAATATTTGCAAATATAATGCAATATATTCACAAAAGAACAAACCTTTTAGGATTGCAAAAGGCAACTGTACATTCCAACTGAGTAAAAATACTTTTCAGGTTAATGGAATCTTCCCTTGTCTAAAAAAACAACTTTCATGGATTACAGAATAGTTTCTGAAAATCATGTAAATATATAAGTGCAAAATTGCAAATGCATAATAAAGTGGAGAAAGAGAAGGCCCCAAACCCCAATGGATCCAGAGTCCACCAGACATAATTTTTGCAATTTGCAACCGGCACTGCACTACCAAGTACCAACCTTTCCTCCGTCGTGCTTATATTTTTGCAATTTTTGCGAAAAGAAAACAGGAGCCACCAAACCCAAGGACACAGCGGAGAGGGAGGAAGCGGCTGCGGCGCCGAGCAATCTGCAATCCATTCCTCCGTGACTCCGTCGTCTGATAATGGCGATGGCCTCCTCCAGGTTGCTGTGGGCTTCCCGCGCCGCCTCCTACCTCAAGATCTCCACCTTCCCGAGGGCCTTCTCCACTGGTATCTCTCTCTATGGCCACCTTGTCGCTCGTCTCTTTCGGTTTATTGTTCGCGCATGTATCTTGCGTTGTCTGCTTTGTATCTTGGGATCGCGAGTGCTTGGTGCTGGAATGGCATGATCTCGTCCCCTGTTCCTCTCAAAGATTGGATTTTGGGCAGGATTGCTGTTCATCTTTTCTTTTTGGGTTTTAATGGTGATTTGGGCAGTGAATCCCTCTCCATGCATCAGGCGACTTGATGCCACCGCTCGTTGTCTCGCTTGATTTGATCCCTTTTCGGCGAAAGGTTTCATTTTTTTGGGGGAAAGGAATCTTGTGCTCGTCCCTGCGTTTGGCTGATATGATGGTAACAGCGCGTGCATAAGAAGTTCATGTTTCTGCATTTGGATATGTCATATGTGCATGTTGCGCTTCTATGTTTGTACACTTATTTCTGAACTTCAGATTAGCCTTATGTCTATGTTAATGAGAAAAACAACGTTTTGCAGACAAATTTGTTGTTGTTGTGTGTATTCGATTCATTAGGACGTTTGGCTCTTTCATATGAGACATCTGAGGAAGATGCTTGGAATAGCTATTAGGAGGAGAAGGCTACCTACCGACCAATAGTGGACATCTCCAATATTTAGACGTTACAACACCATGATTGTTTCTTTATGAATTGAAAACCTGTATTGTTGAAATATTACGCCACAATCACATCTATGCAGATCTGAAGTAGTCACTCATGAGTCATGAATTCTCGTGATAGATTGTCAAAAACACATCATCTTCAGTTTATAAGCTAACTTCAAGACACCTCTAATTCCCGTGGTTCTAAAACTTTTCAAATGCACAATATTGAACTGCCTGCTTCACTGCCACTGCTTCATATGCACACCTGAAGTTGTGCACCTTTGTTGCGTTCCCTTTTTCAGTACTGAAGGATCTGAAGTATGCTGACACCCATGAATGGGTTAAGGTTGAGGGCGATTCCGCAACTGTTGGGATTACAGACCACGCCCAGGTTATCTATTCATACATTCTATCACTTAACAAAATTTGGTTTTGGGCCTTATGTATGTTAGATGATTTGCGCTTCATTCTGTACATACACATAATGTGTGCATTCTATTGCTTAAACATTGTATGTTCCGATTATGTTACACGTTCAGCATATGGAGCAAGGGCTTGCAGTGCTAAAGCGGATCATGTGTTGTTTTTGCTTCCAGGATCATTTGGGTGATGTTGTGTATGTGGAGCTGCCAGAAGTTGGCAGCAGTGTATCCCAGGGAAAGAACTTTGGTGCTGTTGAAAGTGTGAAGGCAACCAGTGATATCAACTCACCAGTATCTGGAGAGGTTGTTGCAGTGAACGATGAACTAGACGGTAAACCTGGATTGGTAAGATTTAACACATAGTAGGACCATTGTGAGTATACTAAACGCTTTTATAAACCGCACGCATTTTCCTGCGCAGGTCAATGCAAGTCCATATGAAAATGGGTGGATTATCAAGGTCAAGATTAGTGATTCAGGTGAGCTCAATTCGCTGATGGATGACGAGAAGTACTCGAAATTCTGCGAGGAAGAAGACAGCAAGCATTGAACAAATACCAGTGACTTCTGATCAGCAAGATTGAGTCTTAACACCTGTCAATGCTTGTGATGTGCTATCGAGCACTTACCTCTACCACCTGCTGCTCAGATCAGCAAGGATCAACGCATGAAATAAATTAGTGTTGGCATTGGCTCCTCTGAAGGGCCTGCAAAATTCGGACCTGTAAATGACATGAGTTCCGTTGCTTCTTTGTAGCATTGCGTGGTTTCATCTTTAATTATAGCTCTGCCTGCTCCCTTAATATTTGAATTATGTGTTCTTGGTCTCTGCAAGTCTGCCTGATTAGTCTGTATTGGGATGTTCGTGAATAAGTCTGTTAGGACGGATTGATGCTTATCGTTTCTGTTGTTACTGAAACGATGAAACCTTTGCTTCAGAAAACGAAGAAAAAAATGATAAACCATGATTACAGCTGAACATGCAAGTAAAGGGACACTAATTCAGCAAGAATAATGTCAACTCTACCAAAAGCAGTGTGCATCATTAAAATTTCAACATTAGATAGCAATCTAAATTTTGGGGTTCTTGTGCTAGATAGCCTACAGTTCTGAAACTCACATGTCCTGTCATAGAAGGTGGACGCAAACATTTAAAATCACCATAGGAACCTGGCAAGAAAATAGCATTAACATTTGATGGCACTTCTCACTAGAAATCTTTCAAACTTCAGACAAGGTCAGCAACAAAATTAGCACGAGTGCCACAAACAGTGATACGGAATAAGATCTACAATCCGTTTTTAGACCAAACTATATGCACTTAGATACAAAAACAAGGACGGTGAAAATGAAGTGCTACTGGTAGCCTGGTACATCAGATCAGTTTCATCAACAAAATACAGAAGACCTCACTCAAGGCTGCTGGTTATGCTGAAGCACTGTATCACGCTTTGATGTTCCACCTGTGTGCTGACCGTGGACCACTACTAATTCCCTCATAATATTGTGACGGCAGCTTTCCTTTGTTCCAATGCTTAACAAACTTCTCGAATAGATCACGAGCAGAGTCCGAAGAAAGATCAGAGAAATATTTGCCTTTTTCTTGCTTCAACCAAGTTGCAAACTCATTGTTCTTTGAGAAGTAGTCATCTTTGGAAATTTCTTTAAAATCCTGTTTCAGCGAGACAAAAAAAAAAGAGAAGCCTGGAGTCAGGGAGAAAGTCAAGGGGAAAAGAGAAAGAATACCTAGGTCATGGCAAGGACATATATACCCAAGAGGAGCATTCAAATACTTTGGGTCCATTATGTATGTTTTTAACAACCTACTAATTTCCCTCAATTTTTGTTATTCTTTAAACGATAAATGGCAGACATGATACAAGTAGCTATCCAGAAACAAAAATAAGGTTCTCATGACTATTCAGATACAGCGTAAAGAATGCAGGGAAAAAACAACAAACTTGCCCGTCACAAACAAATGAACACGTACACAAGGCAATAACCTACAAAAGTAAATGCCTAAACTGACATCACTCCTTCAGTTCAATGGCAACAACCTAAAAAAAATCTTACCTTGTATTCAGCCTTCAGATATGAAATACATTCCAGCAAGCTTCCCTAAGACATTAATGTGCAGGGCAACACAAGGGTCTACTTTGGCTAAGAGGGTTGTAGAAATTTGCGGGACTTTAATATTGCTCTCAAGATCTACCAGAATTAGGGACATGCTCTAAGTTTGGTTCTACTTCTAAAGAGTCAACATTATTCCATTAGCAAACTTCTGCTAGGGCTCAAGCTTGTAGAACAATTCGTCTATGACAACAGGAGATCTAAATAGCTTACAAGTCCAGATAGCTTATTCGATCATATTCAAAATTGCAAATTGAGAGTATCGTTCGGAGAACTCACATCGTCCTTGTGTTTTCGCTTGCTCCTCTCCTTCTCCCTGGAGGGCTTATCCTTTGAATCCCTCTCTGTCAAAACACACACATATTGACACACATCAAAGCTAATACAGCAAGTCTGATCAAACCTCCATTCCAGTGCACGCGCATCAGCATAATTTGTCGAACATGATTTCAGGTAAGAATTAGCAAACTGTTATCTCGAACAAGGAATCAAGAAATAATAATCAAAAGAGGAACCCTACCCTTGTCTTTGCCCCTGTCCCCGTGGTTCTTCTTCTTCCTGCTGCGCCTTTCCTCCTCCTCTTCGTCCGCCCTGTCATCCTTGCTGCTCCTCCTGATCTCCTTCTTGTCCCGCCTCTTCTTCCGCTCCCTCTCCTCCTCCTCCCCCCCTGAACCACCCGACGGACCAATAAAAGAAAATCAGCACAACGAAACAGACACGCCGATGCCTCGGGCCTCCAAAGAACCGGGATCTTTGCGCACCTGAGGAGGGTGACGAGCGGCGCCTCCTCGACTTGCCCTCGCCGCCCATCGTGGCCGCCGGCTCGCCGGTCACCTCTCCCGCCGCCGCAGTCGGAGGAGGAGAACGAGAGCTCGTAGCTGCAAACGACTTCTCGAGGCCCACATTTTTCGGCCCAACTATAGACGGGCTCAAAACGAAAAACATAGGAGTTCGAGGGCTTATACGTAAAAAGTACTCACAGGCCCCGCAACCGTCGATCCACGCCGTACACTATCGATCGGACGGTCAAAAGAGATCCTACTCGGGAAGGGCTTAAACGACAATACATAGGAGTACGAGGACTCATACGTAAGTTTCTCATAGGCGCACGCGTTTCTCGATCCAGGCCGTACATGGTCGATCGGACGGTCAGTAGTGAACGTGCTAGGATCGCTAAGATTGGTAGCGACCCGGCAAAAAATCTCGTCTGCCGAAGCACGCGCTCCTCAATCTGAGCCGTTGAAACGAGATCTGACGGCTACCGCTGGATCAAAGCCACATGCAGAAGCTCACCTCCACGGCGGCGGGCGGCGGGAGAGTGCGAACGCTCCGCCGCCGCCGCCGCCGCCGTCGACGACGACGACGCCCGCGGTCGCAGCAGCTCCATCGAATATAACCCGATGAATGCAGAGAGGAAATTAAACCTCTAGTCCATTAATAACGGGTAATCCTTAACGCTAACCACAAATTGAAGCGCAAATTGAATAAAAATTAATCTCATTATTACATCCACAAACAAACCTCAGTGATATCTCCACTAACCATGCAATGCATGCATATGGAATCCAGTACACACACCGGCACATCAACAAATTGAAGTACTAGCTTAATTATTCTGATGACTAATGAGATAGGACATATATATGTAGAGAGAGAAAAAGATGGTGCTTAATTATCTAGATGAACTGATGATGATTCATGAACATGGCAACACAACTCATCAGCTGATAGATCATAGATGTATCGTGCATGGTTTCCAAGTTACTGATCGATCCTCCCAGCATGAACAGCAATGCATTATGCATGGTAAATCTCTGCAGATGAACAGTGAAACTTCACCTGATCAGCACAGAAATTCACTGCAAATCTTGTTGCTTTCATGAATAAATCAATAATCAAGATTAGTTGTGAATTGTGATATCAGGATGTGTGCTTCGTTCTTACTTCTTACCACAGATGCAGGCCGTGGCCGTGGCCGGCGCCGGCGGCGTGGAAGCTGCTGCTGCTGCAGCCCGGATCCTGCAGGTTGGGCTGCGTCGGCTGCAGCCGGTAGCCGGCCGCTGCGGCGGCGGCGGCGTCCTCGTGCAGCGGCGGCGTAAGCTGCAGCGCCGTGCTGGACGACTCCTCGCCGTAGTACGCTCCCGGCGGCGCCGTCAGCATCGACAGCACCGGCGCCATCTCCACCATCTTCACGTCGCCGCCCACCGCCGCCTGATGGTTCTCGTTGATCTGCATTTGCAGAAATCAGCAGATGCACATATAGGCATATAGCTAGTGTTACCCAAGCAATTAGGACGATGCATATATGCTTCAAGAACATTTTGTTCTTGATGATTACCATGCGGCAAAGGAAGCTGTTCTGGTCTTCCAAGATGTGCTCCTGTTCAGCAATTGCATATTAAAAAAAAAATTCTCAGTTCATGCAAACCGCCACATGGATGGTCAAATCATGATCAGATTAATTATCACTATTACAGTATTACCTTGCGACGCAGATTGTCCAGCTGCTGGTTCAGGAGTTGATGCTGCACAATAATGTAATTAAAACAGTGAATTAACTTAATTATTAGTAATCTAGCATCGGGTTGGGTCAGAAATCGATTCTGATTTCTGAAGATTTATCCATTTCTCAAATATATATACTTAATAATTAGTTACCTTTCTTGCTCGGATTTTGGTGACGGAGAACTCGAGCTGCTGCTCGAGGTCGTTGATGTCGGCGAGGGTGAGGGCGGAGAGGTCGTCGCCGGTGAACCTCCTGATGCCGCCATCCAGCTTCTCCATCTCGTTCCGCATCCGTGTCATCTCCACAAATATTTGCTGCGTATACATATATGCAGCACATTGCAGAAATTCAGTTCAAGCACTGACAGATACACAGACTGATCGATCACTGATGTGCTGATCTTGTTTGAGTTGCAAAAACTGACTAGATTCAATCCAATCAAATAGATTTAATTTTCTTTGTGGTGATTGTGCACTAATTGATACCTGATCATGGTTGATCTCCTCAAAGTGAGTGTTGGTGACGGTCTGGTAGTGCTCAATGAGTTCCCTCAGGCTATTATCATCAAGCATTGAAAAAAATTGAATTGATTAGTTTGTGAGTTATATCCTGACGAAGGATTCATCTGATCGCTGCTCATGGGTTGATCACATGACATAAATTACTTGATTAATTAATTGATTTGTTGTCTGCATTTTCTTGATGCTGTATATGTAGAGAGTAAAGTACAGGAGTAGAACAGTTTTCTTTTCAGTGGTACACCAATTAAAATATTGTAGGAGAAGAATATTTTTGTGCTAGAGTTGTAATATATACCAAATTACAGTAAGATGGTAGCCTAGTTCGAAATTTTCACATTATATATCACGCAGTGTGTGCTCAAACGTACTAAGCTAGAATATTAGACATGCATGCATAGCATAAGAATATTTGTTTTACACGCATTTAATTTTATAATAGGTTCTTGGCGCCTCAGAAAATAATTAAATCAAGGGAAAAACTGCACAAAGATAAGCTCCAATTGTTAGAATGAAGGTAGGGAGAGCCGGAGAACTCGAGATATGAATTTTTATGTGTTTAGTATCATGCTTCAGATGAAGAACAAATCAAATCCATGCATTTTATGTTAGCTCAGATCAAATGATCATCTACTCTTGAGCGAAGAAAAGCAAAGGGGGAAATTAAACTGCATGAGTGATACCATTAGTAATAATCAGTTAATTAGTTTTCCCTGAAATAAACTAAAATAATAAAGGTAGAAAGAACTCAACAAAGGCTCAATTTTTTAGTTGATAAATTACCAAGAATCGATCGAATTAAACCTCGTGATGATAATGATATATTCACGCAGTAGCTAGAAACCTAGAACACAGATCGAGAGAAAGAACTTCACGAGAGGGAAACATCTGATCATATAATAAAAGTAAAACGAACGAGGGCACGGACACACAGAGATTGTGAAATCGACCTGCAAGCGGGGCTGCAGTACTCGAACATCTTGCCGGTGCTGGAGAAGATGACGACGCCGACGCGCGCGTCGCACAGCACGGCGAGCTCGTTGGCCTTCTTGAGAAGCCCTCCCCTCCTCTTGGAGAAGGTGACCTGCCTGTTCGTCGCGTTCTCGATCCTCTTGATCTCGATCTTGCCACGGCCCATGGCTAGCTAGCTGATCGATCTAGTGGCTACCAACAACGTTCGATCTCCAAGAGGAATCAGCTAAATTTTCTGTCTTTTTTCTTCCTTCTCCTGCAGGAGATCGAAAACAAACAAAAATGGCCAGTACGGCAGTACGTAGTAAAAAGATCCATGGATGAATTTTGCTCAAATCAACACAAGGCATGAGCTCAAATATAGAGAAATTTCCCCAGCTAATTAACTTAAGAGTACGATCAAAAGTAGGAATTCCTCATGCAGAGAGAACTAGCTATAGATCGAGATATATGCAGTAGCTCTCTTAATTTGTGAAAGGATGAAGAACTAGCTGGAAAAGGGCTCCATTTTTTCCCTTGAATAATCAGGAAGAGGATCCGCATGCTAGGTAGATAGAGAGGACACGAGTAGTAATGTGCTATGTACATACCTTGTGAAGTGGGGAGTGCTTGCTTGCTTCAAAGGCTAAGGCAGGAGGTGCAGAAGGAGAGACATATATAGAAGGAGAGTAAGGTATGTGTAGTATAGCACGCTGCTAGCTTAATTAGGTCTCTCTGTCCACACTGCTCTGGCCTCCTGCTGCACAGTTAGTAATTATTCAGCAGTACCAAACTTCATTTTAACTGCAGCTAATGCAAGTCATCTCTAGGGAGCTAGTCAAAGCATGAAACCAATATATGTACACATGAGCATGACACAGCATATATGATCAGTAGCTGCATGCAACGACCATTGCACTATACACTCTGGTGGATCGATCTCTGCACATATGCATGAGCCTTGTGACGCAAACACGCTGCATATCACGCACACAGAGTTCAGACTTCAGAACAGAGAAGATAGTAGCAGCAGGCTAAGCTAGCAAGTGGGTATAGCAGCGGCAATAATGCAAGATTAATTAGCTTCTTGCAAGCACAGCGCAGCTAGGAGATAGCAGCATGCATGAGAAATCCCTGAACTCTGAACACATGCGATCGAGCTGATGAGTGCGAGGAGAGGCGATGCGAGGCTAGCAACCGTCTGCATGCCCCTCACAAGGCACCATGGAAAGCAACGTCGAGCTCAGTGTGTGTGCGCGCATTTGGACTAGCTTGGAACCACTCTCTGACACTGACAGTGTGGCCCCGCGCGGTTTCCTCCTCCTTGCCGATCTCGGCACGCAGGTTCTTGATGCTGGCCATGGCCATGAGGAGCTCTCTCTCTCCATGGACAGGGACACTTGCTGCTTATGGCAACAGAGCCAAGAAAACCCTAGCTCATTGCTAGCTAGCTAGAGATAGAGAGAGAGAGAGAGAGAGAGAGAGAGAGTACTTGCCTTGATGGGGACTGCATGCCACCGGGGTGGAGGGCGTGGGTTGCACCCCCCATTTGGGAAGGAGGAAATAAATTTGGCAGAGAATTTGATCTCTCCATGATGCATGGCTTGGCAAGCTAGGGTTCCCTATTTCAAGCTCCGCGAGATTCCGCGTCATTCCTCTTTTACAGCGATTTCAATTTCATTCAATAATGTTCTTCACAAAGATGAGTTTTGCGTGCATTTATCTCTGCTTTTAGTCATTTTATTCAGTGTGATTTTTAGTTCTATGGGTTATAACTCAACTTCAGATATTCTGTAATATGTACCAGCTGAAAAGTTCATTGCCTCTGTTTATATATTTTGAGAACTGAATATTTGGTGAATCAGTACAGTACTGAACTAAGTGACAATTGATCATGTTATAGCACATAACACCCTTTTTTGGCCAGGATATATAGAAAATATATGAACATATATATGCACACATATATAACAAAAATGCAGACCAGCACAAAATAACTTAGGCTCACAACTGTGTAAGCATGCTAGTTAGTTTTTAGAAAATCTTACATTAACCAAAAGTAAATGAGCATTCTTACCCACATATAATCATGCAGCCTACTACTCGATCGTTGTACATCCAAACAATGTTTTATTTATACATAATTACATATATATGTACTGTTTCATCTCATCCGCTGTCTGCAAGGGTTGTATATGTAGAAGGCGATTGCTTCCATTTATAATGCAGCGACAGCGAAAAGAAACGGCCTCTTTGCATCAAGTGCTGGCTTTCCTTTGTGGATGAAGCTGTGCTTCAGTCGCAGATTCTTTCACCTGTCCACTAAAGCTACAAGTTCAGTAAAAAGATATGGCAGAGTTGATTTGATCGCTGTATGCCAGTATTTGCCACGTACTTGTGTGTAATCAAATGGCAACAGAGATGGAAAAAAAGGTTGTGGTGATGAGGTTTAGCAAGTAATCTTATGCCATAGATGTCAATCAGTTTCTGAGTTGCAACAACCACCACCACTTTACAGCAATGACAATTATTGATGTGCCAACTGCCAAAGTGTTCAAGAAAGATCAGCTTGTATTTTTCTTGCAGGTCTGGTTTGATTTGTGTGATGAGGAAGTGAACAAATTGCTTCTGCAATAAAACTTGATAGTTATCATAAATGGAGTCCAACTAGTAGATCACCACCAATCTCAGAACCATCAGCTTGTCTCTAGGCACAGATTCAGCTACAGGTGCATACTTTGGACCCCTGTTTTGAGGTTGTAGCTAGCCTGTTGATTATCACAAAGACAGTGCTGTGAATTCAGAAAACCATTAGACTGATGTCCGACTGACAGCTACAGCCTGACAACTGCAGCAGGGCATGATTACATTGCATCCATCTACCATTGAGGAAATGTAGACAGAACATGATTGACTCATCTTTCCTTGCTCAAAAATTTCAAGATATAAAACAAGGATGACATAAATATACAGGTAGGGTTCCTTTGCTGTTTTGTTGTGTGCTTGTGCTTTGTAACCTGAGCACTTAGTAATATTCAACACCACCAAAGGAAAAGCAGTTGTTATCTAGTATGATATAGAACATAACATTTTCTGGTATGGATGAGGACTGCAGATAGTAAATGAAGTGCAGAAAAACTTACTTTGTGCTGATGAACTAGAACCTGAAAATCTGCCCTAAAGAAGATAAACTTTTATAAACATTGCACCCAAGAATTTCAGAGTTCAGTGAAACAAGATAGAGCATGAAAAGTTCATACAGTTCTTGTCCCCAATTTTCCTCGAAAGTTTGGAGACAGGCAGTTATATCTTTCACAAAGAAAGCAACCATCTGTTTTCCATGCTTCAGCAGCAATCCTGATGCTTTGCACATCAGCCTCTACTTTGGTGACTGCCAAATCGGGATGGCAAGATTCTTGTAAAGCAGGAGGCATGATGACTGATAAATGAGGCAACAAACAGATGCACAACATGAAGAAGCTCCACTCAATTCATACAAGGGCCTCCACAGGCCAGCACTTCCGAGTATTGGATTAATTAGAAACTCAAAGATAAGGTGCAGTTACTACATTAGTTGCAAATCACCTACCAGATCACAATCCTTTTTCTACTGCTGCCATGGCAACGCCAAAACTACCATTAGGGATGCTAAGACCTAATCAGATTACCCGTTTCAGCCAACAGTCATGGGAATAATTTAACAAAAGCATGAGTTTAGAGGCCCTAAGTACAGGACAATGTATCAATGTCACAACTTCACTGTATCATTTCTTAGCTACTTTCTGGCAGAGACTGCTGCTGTTCTTCAGGGGGTTCTTCCTGTTGCCCTTGAGGCTGCTGCCACACATATGTCACCGGGTGTCCCTGTTGACCACCGTACACCATTCCTGCTCCAGGGGCCTGCTGCGCTGGTAGATAGTAATATGGATATGTGTCGGCTGCCGCTGCCGCCGCCCCCATTGGAAGTGGTAGGCCAACCCTAGGAAACCCAAGTCCCTCTTCTTTCATGTCATCCCTGGGAACTATGTCAACCAAGAAGTCATAGATATCAGTCCTAGCGATGGCAGCTGCAATGTCATTCTTCTGCAAGGTTCGGCGCTTGTTCTCCTCGGTGTGCATCCATGACCTCAATGTTAACTCTAATATGAAAACCTCACATGCCTTTGCAAAGACAACAGGAGCTTCTGCCGAGATCATTCGGACATCTTCATCAGCCTTCATTATCTTCTTTATCCTTGCAAGGGGCAAGCTGTGGTTCTTGAAGTCAGTTGTCTGCTCAATCTCCTCCATTTGGCTAGCCCAGAACTCACGGAGTTGCTGCTGTTGCTGTTGCTGCAGTTGTTGATGAAATTGCTGAGCTTGCTGGTAGACTAGCTGGTGCTGAGCACTGACTTGAGCGGGGTTAGTGGGGAATGGTGCTGATGGTTGTGAGCCAGGTGGAACAACAGCAGGGGCTCCAGGTACCATGGTTTGAGGTGGATATGAAGCAGGAGGATATGCTTGTGATCCACCAGTGGCAACACCCATTACAGGCTGAGGGTGTGAGGATGGTTCCATGTCAGATCTCATTTGTCCAAAGCCAAAGACCTTCCTGTAGTTGTAGGAAACAGTTGCAACTATTGATCAATTATTTTTTTATACTTTGATCACGATAGGTTATAAAGTTGTTAGTTTATCAAATATAACGCATATAAATGAGAATGCTTTGATCTAGGAATGGAACTAGCTGTTTTTTTACACAATCGTATCTAAAATACAAACTTGCATGCAGGAAATAAAATAAATAAATATTTTTTCTCGACTGCGCAGGTCGCAGGAAAGAAAATAGTACAAGGGGGAAGGTTAGGGGTTAAAACCCCTTTCCTATCCACAAACATAAATAAATGAAGGAACAAAAGTAACTCGATTGCAATTTTTCACGTTATAGCACAACTAATATGCAACTTGAGTGCCACGCTTCCATGTACCTTGCTGCTGCATTTTAAGCACAACTCATGATCTCAATAATTCATCTTGATAGGTCCATTAAGCATTCCAAACAGAACGAGACTTCCATTGAATGCAGAATAAAATTACAGATGCAAAACTACCAGAATAATTGAAATTACAAGTAAAAGTATCATCAGAACAAAAACAGCTACGTACAAAATAATAGAATATGCAAGCTAAACAGAAATTAGAACCTTCCATTAAAACCATCCCCGCAATGTGTGATAGGAAGGCAAATTACCTTTCGTACTCCTATTATCCATAATGTGCAAGTGGGTAGTTGCATAAACATTCAGGTCATGCTATTATTGGTCAAACTGGTTATGGACAAATGAATGTCTGCATGCTATTACAAACCAACATGGATAAGCATGCACCATACAGAGTTTGGAGCCTTTCATGCATGTAGAGCACAAATCACATCTCTTGATGTTTTATTGTTTTCCAGTACAAACAGGTCCCAAAGGCCACCCACAAAAGGGCAGCTATACCCCATGGCTTCAGTCATGAGTCTCATAAAACTATGGTATTGGTGTCCATAGAAGAAACATCAGCTAGTTTCAAATCAATTGCACAGTTTTTGGCTCATTCACTAACCAATTGTTTGGATCAGTGAAATGGAAGGTGGGAAATAAGGAACGGTTAGTCATTCTAGTCATCAAGGCTTTTTCCATCGGCTGTTGCCTGTTGGACACTTGGATTGCTCAACGGACAGCCTGGATTTGGTGTGGTAATCCGGATGCGGTTGCAATGGAGCAGCAAGGCATCTTATACCATGTCTATGTATTCCTCCTAAATTATTAATGCAACGTCTCATCTACTTACATGAACCAGAACTCCAGAAGGGGATCTGAATTAAGTTTATAACAAACCAGATGCCAAGTCTTGTAAATCCATGTCAACCTGGAGAGGCGTGTAATAGAAGACTACAACAATCAAACAAGTCAAAAAGAAAAAAAGCATAGATAGTCAACAGAGAAACTTTACTATCTAAAAAATGTTCAAACGACCAGATTTTACCAGTGTTATAGCTTACATATACAATGTTATGAACTTTGATTGTGAAAAGGACAAAGTTTGTCTAATAATACCCACTATGTCATTAACTTTGTAACAGATAATCAAGAAGCTAAGTGTTCTAAACTGTCGTCTTACTCTCTTTGACATCATCAGTTACTAAAATAAAATTTTGTGTGCTCTCCAAGTAAGTTTAAGGTGTTTTAATCGCATGGGCTTCCCCTGCTCTACCTTTTCCAAAAAAAAGGGGAAGCTTAAGGTGGAGTGCAACTACCTTAATAGGATTTCTTGAAGAATATATCAATCGTGTAGTTCTAGGTGGAACACACATTTGAGATAAGCAAGGAAAGTTGGCATGTGTGGTGTCACCACAACATTCGAACACAGACACATGCATTTAGGTACCTTCCAAAACTCAGACTTGTTACATGCATGGGACCAATAACATGGTTCACAATGCCTTTTTTTTAGAAAAATAGAAGAGTGTACGAAGTACTAACACACAAACTAAGTCAGCAATCATGTAAATATGTCATTACAATCCATCAGTGATAGAAAAACCAGCCGATTAACTTGTGATTGTCACATGACCTCTTAATTTAGTGTATAATCGACCATAAAATTGGCTAGCCAATTAATCGGCTGGTCAACGCGATTAATCAGTTTGATCACTAATTAATCGTGGTCAACTTATATAAAAGCCCTTTTTACTAAGGTTTTCTCTAGATGCCCCTTTCCCATTTCTCCCCTTCGAGCACTCTAGCCGCTGGCACCCTTCGAGCCTCCCTTGCCACCACTGCCTCCCCACACGCTCCCTCATGCCACCGGCGCCCTCACCACAGCCTTGTCCCCTGTGCTCCCCCTCTCATGCGCCGCCCCATGCCGCGATGCCTTTGTCACGAGCCCTGCCCCCTGTGCGCCCTCATTGTCTTGAGTAGTTGAGACTTGAGTGAGAGTGTGAACTGTGCAGTCTTCACTCTTGAAGACTACTGTGAAAATGTGAATGGTCCAAATTCGAAACTTTCTCGAGATCTTATACATGTTTACATAAGTACTTTATGCCAACCAATTAACAGTCGACCAATTAATTCAGCTAATCCCTAATTAATTGATTATTCTCTACTCCCTGGC
This sequence comes from Zizania latifolia, assembly GCA_000418225.1. Taxonomy (NCBI): domain Eukaryota; kingdom Viridiplantae; phylum Streptophyta; class Magnoliopsida; order Poales; family Poaceae; genus Zizania; species Zizania latifolia. Next base: position 212,517 of record KE371983.1, read on the forward strand.
CGACCGATCAGCTACTATTCGAACCAAGATGAGGACAAGTGGAATACAAGAGTGCAATGGCAATGGAGAAGGTAGAGGTGTGGCCGTGCAGGAAAGAGAGAAGTAGAAGATGGAGGGGGAAGGCTACATCCTGGGGTTACGCCAAATCAAAAGAAAGCACCAAACCTAATTCTTCTCCTACATCAGCTCCGGCAACAACGAACTCTCCGGCGTGCAGCCGAGCTAGGGTTAGGATTCGGGGTGGGATGGCCGGGTGGGAGGGAGAATTGCCCGGGGCAGCAGGCCCGGCCGCCGGTGGGAAGCTGCGGCGGCCTACTGAACACTACTCCAGTAAACACAAGATTGCCGAGAGATCACGCGCCAACAGCTACAACTACGCACGAGAGAGCAATCAAAAGCGAAGCTAACAACTAATCGAACCTAGCCATGCAAGAAATCAACCCGGAGAGCCCAAGAAACAGAGGCGGCGAGGTCGATCGAGCAGATTCCTCTCCTCCTCCACCTCCATCCCGCTTCTCCCCGCAACGGCGCCTCTCGAGTTACGAGTCGAGAGAGGAAAAAAACTCCTCCCGAGCTAATCCAACCACGCACGCATGCACGCAACTGACGCAAGAATCAGAGGGGATCGCTCACGGAATTCCCCCAAAAGAGAACGTTTTTATCGGTGAGAAGGAAAGGTGGCGGCAGGCAGCAGGCTTACCGACAGAGACACCCGGATCTCCCTCACCACCGGCGGGAGCAGCGCGGCGAAGAACACGACCACGCCGCCGGCGGAGGCTCCCCGACTTCCTCGGCGGCAGCGCGAGCGAGAGAGAGAGAGAGAGAGAGAGAGAGAGAGGCAGGAGACGAAGACGAGGTCGCCCTTGGTCAGAACGACGAAAAGGGAGAAGAGAAAAGTCAGCGCGGTGGGCCCATCTGAGATTTACGAGTTGGGCCTTAATTTAGCTTGGAAAAATGGAATTTTTGTCAAATGGATCCGTATTTTTTTTTCGAAAAACTGAAGGATGTGTGAAATTTTGGATTTGTTGTACATCGGCGAGAGCATTGATACATTCGGGAACCAAACGGTTTTGGTGAAATTCCCGCGTTTTAAATGAGCCCGAGCACACATACAAAACTGTTGAATATAGATATGCTGCGTTTTTGGGCCAGCAATGGTGTTTAGTGGTGACTGTGACAGAAGAGGTGAAATTCAGTTCAGGGTGGAGCACAAACTGTAGTACAATGGGGTGTTTTTATCTTTTCCAACTAGTTTTTGTTAGAAAAGATAAAAACTAAACCAAACAAAATATGAATGAAACTAGTTTTTTCAATCATATCAGTTTTTTTATGAAATATATCTATTTTCAGATTATATAAGTTCACAGTTTGTTTGCTATCTGATTTCTTTCACTAGTACATATGAATTCATTATATTCGCTATTATCTCGTATATGTAATCGATTCTGTTGTTAACCTTTACGGAATCACTCTATAGTAAATTCTAAGCTATTTTAATCAAATAACTTCGTAGCTTTTTCACGTTCCACGTTTCATAACAGTTTTTTTTCGTAACTCACGACTCAACAATTTTTTTAATCTACAACTAAACTAAACATATCTACCACACTCAATAGGAATCTTGCATGAAGATGATGATGTTCTTCAGCGGCTGCTAATAACTGAATGAGGGATTTGTTTTGGTCACCAATGATCATCGCAGTGACGTACTGACATGTATACAGGCACACATACTGATACATGCAGAGAAATGAACGGAATTGACGACATCTTCAGTCTGTGACGATTTGTGTCTGTGGTGTGTGTGTGTTTTGAGATGACCATCAAAGGAGATCTTGTCATCAAGGCATGACATTTTCAGGTACATCGTTGAAGGCGTCAGACTGTCAGTGTCGGTGATCACTCGGTTGTTCGTCCCCTTCCTGTATTCACGATCTGCTCCGTGTTACTTGCTTCGCTTTTGCCTCCATGGCTTGGCTGGGAGATGGTGAGAAGAAGAAAGAAGAAGCAGAAGAAGAAGAAGAAGAAGAAGAAGAAGAAGAAGAAGAAGAAGAAGAAGAAGAAGAAGAAGAAGAAGAAGAAGAAGAAGAAGAAGAAGAAGAAG
>KE371983.1:231611-248882 GCA_000418225.1 Zizania latifolia
GTTGCAAGTACAGAACCAAGCCCATCGGCTGCCCAACTTCCAGAAAAGAACTATTTTTTTATTCACAAAGAGCTGCTGACGATTATTATACTTAAAATATTATCAATTGGAATATTAATTTATCAAAGAAACGGATGGCTAAGATCAATTATATTAATAGTAAAATATATCATAAAAGTGTATGTCTCACATGATGTGTCCGTTCTCACGTAAAGTCAAATAAACTATGGTCTATTTGTTTTAGCTTCTACTAGCTAGAGATTCTCAGTAGATATAAGTAGTTAGATAGTATAAGTATTTAGCTGATAAGAATTTAAAAAATTAGTGTTTCTCATCTTTAAAATTTTAATTTATTTTTAGACTAGTTATTAATTCTCGTTACGTAGATCCAAAATCTTCGTACCATAGAAGTAACAGTAGGCGCCAGAAGCTGAAACGCCCGCAGTCAGTGACAGCATCCGATTCGATAGTGGTGGGAATGGAAGCAAGTTAGGTTCCAGTCTTCTCTTGTGTTTGCTTTGGCGTGGATTAAATGCATGGAGCTGGTTTTTGGTTTTTCATGTGAGATGCACGTTTTGTGTTGCCGCGGGATGCATGCGGCGCAGGAAACAAGAAGCACACAGGATTACATGCATCGATCGATGCCGACAGCCACGGGTAAGCAACTGACTCCTGCTTCTTTTGCTTTATGGATGGAGGATGTATGTGAATATTGATGGAATTGGTGTACCTTTAACACACACAGCTGCCTATCTATTTTTTTTAATTGAAATTAAGAAATGATCTAAAGTCGATTAAGGATATTTAATTAAGTAAACTATTTTTTATTTAAGACTAGAACTAAAAAAAATAAAAGTTTATGTATAGGGGCAGATACGTGGCGTCACGTGTGTTGTTATAGGACAATAATGTTTCACAAATTGAACTAAATATTATTTTCTAATTTAATATTAGTAATAATAGACTGATTCCAACTGATATAATCTTAATATGATCGTTAGTTGATAAATTTTCTTAACAATGTTGATATAAAACCCTAGATATCCCTCTATGTATTTACGTGTGCCACTTTGACGGCGAAAAATCTTCGGGTTTGAACTGGAATTACATCATCTCAAGCCGAACCCGCACGTTTTGGCGACCTTTCTGCGGTCAGCAAATTCGCTGTCGGGCGAGCTGTACGAGTGGGTATGGAAGATGCAGACAATGAAAAGCTAGTAAAAGTTTACATCTTTCAAGAAAAATTCTATGCTTACATTTTGCATAATGACTAAGTTGTCTGCCCTTAAATAGACAATTTAAAGAAATCTTAATATAACAATCAAAAATTAGGTTTTATAATTAAAATTTTGTTACAACTTTTAAGCAGTAGAAATAGGCACCGTCAAAAAAATAGATTTCCTTGGATGCTCTTTGATCAGACAAGTTTGGTAGTTAGTAGTTAGGCATCTAGACTGAGTTTTCTAAAATAATTTATTTTTTATTTGAACTTACATTTATGGGTGGTCTTTAAAAAATATAAAACTAGTCCATTGTCGACCATTAGTTTAGTGACATGGGTCCTATTGGCTATTGAATTGATGACGAGACCATGTCACCAAACAACCGGTCGATATGGACTAGAATTTGATCGTTAACTTATATTGACCTTTGGTTTGATAACGTAAGCTTCTCTCCCGCTTTGTTGTCAAACCTTTAGTCGAGATGTTATGTGTCTTGATCGTTGGTTTAGCAAGAGAGCACCATTGCTATTAAACTAACGATCGGTAAGAGTTAACAATCAAATTCTTATTCCCTATCAACTGTTGGTTTGATGATAGAGTCTCAGTGACCATTAAAATAATGATAAACCCCCTATCATCAAACCAGCGGTCGACAAAAGTCTTGTTTTATAATTTTTTAGAAAGACCATCCAAAAGTATAATTTTGAATAAAAATAGATTGTTTTTTTAAAAAATCACCACCCATCCAAGTTTGAAAAGTCAAGATCTTGGTAGGGCCAGGGCCCACTCCACTCCACACCAAACCCCTATCCTTTCTTCATCCATTCTTATTTTGAATTACCCTATAGTCACATGTGGTAAACTAGTGGCCTGATGCTGATTGGTAGTACTCCAATGCTAAGACCGGTATATCATTTTTCTTAGGCTAACAAAGCTGTTCTTACTCTTTAGTGTTCAGGAATACAATTTTTTTCATCATATAATAGAATAAACTAAAGCCATTATTTACGCCATGCAGCTCATGCCACAGCAATATATTGACATTTTGTTTGAAACACAAAATTCAAATTCCATGCTTGAGTTTTGGAGACTTTGATCTAAAGTTCATGCTGACTTCATAGAAAATCTTGTGAATAGATTGCAAAACAGTGAGCAACCAGCCAATTAACCATAGGCATGCAGCAACAGGTGTTCAATAACAAGAGCTTCTCTCTTAGAAAAAAGGAGGTAGATAGGACACCATAGAGGGGAAATGGAGTGGAAGAAGAGAATATCAAGTCAACCCTTTGACTCATGTCATCACGTACGTAAGCTCACACGTCAGCGCTCGGAAACGAAGGTAAGGTTTATTATAATTATTTTAAGGGTTCAAACGAATAAATTTCATATTAAAAAATTGATAAATAACTTTTGAATATTTTTTCTGTAATTTTTATATAGATTTTTTTTAAAAAAAAAAAATTGCACCGTTTAAGAGTTTACGAAGTCTTCTCGGACTTAAGCCATACGCCAAGTCTAAAACGAGCAGAGCCTAACTTAAATAGCTAGAGTGCAAATTTCAATTCAAACTATCTTTTTTGACATGCTCAAGTTCATCACTAGAAAAAAGATTAGACCGTTTAAAGGCTTCAGCAGTGTGTTCTCAGAGTACTTAAGCCAGAAGCTAAGTCTGAAACGAACGCGGGAGCCTAACTTAAATAGAGCACAAACTTCAATTCAAACTATCTTTTTGTAACATGTTAAACTTCATCACAGGACAGAAAAACTAAACTAAACTAAACTTTAGCAACAACGATTTGTGATGTGTAAGCAGAGTCGAGGAGATCGAATTAAAACCGTGGCTACACATGCATGCATGCCGGGTAGTGCACAAGATGCTTTATGTTGTCAACTCAAAAGGTATAAATACAATTCGTACATGCATGATCTAGATAATCCGAGGTAGGGTGCAGTCACCGTCAGGTTGAAACGAGCAAACAGATAGTAGTATAGTCGCATTTGACCTTCAACTGGTCAGAGCCGTGCAAACTCAACCAAACAAATATATTTAGGTGGCCGGCCGGGTAGATGGAAGGAGACAAGTAGTGCTTGCTTAATTAAGAGGCTGCCGTTTTGACACAGCTAGCAAATCTTTTTGACGCAGACAAATTAAACAGCAGATTTCTTTTCAAGTTGTACGAACCGTCTTTAATTTGTAGCTTTCACACAGATTTTGCTCAATTAGATCGATATAGACGGACCGTGCTCGCTCATGTGTGCACACCAGCTACTAAGGTACAACACGCATTCGTAAAAAGCGCAAGATTCTTAAAATACAATCTAAAAGTTGCCAGCATCCATATTTCATATTTCATAGATTATCGACCCACTGTAATTGAATATAAACATACATACATACATATGATAATTGCCCACAATATCACACATAAATGATATTTGTTTGTTTTTTCTCAAGCTCACATCTACTTTTATATAGCTCACAACCGGTTTTTCATAATTTACCTCTCAGTTAAATAGAGCCAAGATATTTGGTTCAACTTTAATTTTAGATTTTGAGATAACAGGCTAGTTGAAAATTCACAACCAAACACATCCTAATTAGTATGGTGGAATTTATTGGGGTGCATACTCCAAAAATTGATAAACAATTAATAACATCAAATCTAAAATTTAAGCCCTGGTAGACGAGATATATCACCTAACTGTGTAGCCATAGGCCACATTTCTAATACGTGCATACTAACTGTAGACCGAAACCAACGTAAAAATCCTCGCAAAATCAAAAGAAACCAACAAAAAATGATCCTAAATAGCAGAACTTATTACCAGGATGCAGCAGTGTTGTGAAGTGTAAACGTATAGATATATGGTGTCAAATTAGAGTTCAAAGAGGCACGTGATGGCGTGAGATCCAGTTCACTCTGGGCCATCCATATATGTCCCCATCTAGCGTCTGTTTCATTTGGGCGGGAAAGAAACCGAGGTAGACGACTGCGAGGACGACGAGGAAGGAGCAAAAAAGTTTAGATCGATGAGATCGACGTCGAGCTCGGTCGTCTGGACGAAGCTTCGTCGTCTGTGCTAGCTTTTCCCTGCCAACTGCCATGCATGCATCTCGTTCACACGTGTCAAACGATTGCATGCTGTGTGAAGGGTGGTAGAAGACGACGACGAAGACGCATGCAGAAATTCTGTGCCGGGTCGCAGCTCGCATGCACGTGTGTGGATCCGCAGCTCGGTCTCATCGAGGTAGGAAGGTAGAATTGGCAAGCTGACACTACTGTGCCATGACGGGAGCTAGGCCCAACGACCTTATATTAGGGCTTAAGCAGCCTCCATGAAAGGACCAATGGGGTCCTCACATAATCCACTGACATGTGGGCTCTACTTGAGGTTGGAGAAGGTCGATGGAGGTGGCCGGCACAGCGGGACGACGACGACGACGATGCTGTATTGGCTAGGGCAGGTGATCAGGTCAAGCGACTAGAGGCGGCGTATTAAAGCAATGGGCAAGTGGCAACGAGAGTGGTGGCGTGCGTGTGTGTGAAATGTAAGGTTGCCTAAACCTAGTATTTCTAATTGGATTGAGCTTCTTATTTAGATTTTGGGCTAAAATAAGAGATATATTATTTATAATCTAACCCTAATTAGATAACCAATTAAACATAAACTTATATCCGCAAGATAAATACCTGCCTTTGGACAAAATTGTCATCCTACTTCCGTCTAGCCGTGGGTGTGATAGTATAGTTACTAATGCTCTTAGTACAACTAAGTGGTTTTAATTTACTGAGGCAATTTTTGAAAAAAAAATATATGGAATAAATTTCAATGATGAACAAATACGGCGACAGATTACAATGATATAGATTAATATTGACACATGTTAAAGATTAATTCAATTAAAATATAAATTTTTTAATATAACAGGGTTGAAAGAAAATTTTGTTTTCGAAGCTCTAAATCCAGATACTCCAATCTAGATAGGGTGGCTGGGTGGGTAACGGCTAGGCACCTGCAAAATGAAATGAAACACTTGATCGATGGGTAGCTAGCTTTTCCACACCCAACGCTGCTACCTTCGTTCGTACTCACCACATCTGTGCATTCCCCTGTACGTGACCAGCTGCAACGCGCACCGACGGCGACGGCCGGGCGGTCGCCGGCGGCATGACACGACGACGCTGTCGACGCAGCTGTGTAGCCAGTAGCCGCAGCCGAGACAGCCGACGGCGACGTACGCCATCCAAATCAACGAACTACCCCGAACCAAAAAAAAATACTTTCTTGTCCAGAAATCGAAAGAAAATCTCAAGAGGAATCGAAAAGAAAAAAAGAGGAGAAAATGAAATACTTTTTAGCCTAACCACCGGTCAATAATTAGCAATAAACACATTATTACTGTTAATTTAGATAACACGCTCGTCGATTGTTTGGTCAACCTGTCGCGTGGCCCCACCCCGGGACGCTTCACGCAAACCCACCCCGGGTCAGCCAGCCACCTAAAGATTCCAGAAGGCGACGCTCCCCCACGATCCTGGCCGTCCGCTCCCCCGTCCGCCGCTTCGACGGTCGGGATGGCCTCCCTCGTCGCCCCGTTTGACTCGTCGCCTATAAGTAGCCGCATTCCTCCACATGCTCGAAATCTATTTACACTAGCCGTAGGCTTGTAGCTCGCCAGCGATGGGTGACGCCGGCGGCGGGAACATGGCGCACTGGGCGGCGCTCTACGGCAGCGGAGGCAATGGCGGGGCGATGAAGGGTGAGGGGTCCGAGGTGACGGTGTCCAGCCCGACGTCGGGGGGCTCGGGAGGGAGCCCGACGAGGGTCGCGGCGCAGCAGCCGGGGATCGAGGGCGGCCGGATCGGGAAGCCGGCGCGGCGGCGGTCGAGGGCGTCGAGGAGGGCGCCCGTCACGCTGCTTAACACCGACACCTCCAACTTCAGCGCCATGGTGCAGCAGTTCACCGGCATCCCCTCCTCCGGCCTCTACGGCGGCGGCGGCGGCGGCGGTGTCCCGGTTATCAGCTTCGGGGCCGCGGGGGCCGAGTACGGCATCGGCATCGGTGGCGGCGGCGCCATGCCGGTGCGCCCTCGGCCGACCTCGGCCGTCATGTCGTTCGACCAACTCCAGCAGCACCGCCAGACTCCTACCACGTCGTCGCTCCACAGCCACCTCTTCCGGCCCCAGCAGCCGCAGTACGGCGACGTCGTCTACGGCGGTATGCACGGCGGCGCCACCTCGGCCGGCGGCGGCGACATGTTCCTCCACGGGTTCGAGTCGTCGGCGGAGGACAGGCTGCTGCTGCAGAGCATCCATGCGGCGCAGATGATGTCCAGGCCGGCCTCCGCTAACAACACTAATGGCTACAACTTCGAATGATTAATTAATAGTACATAATTACTCGTCACTTAGTTGGTTAATTAAGGTAAGCACCCGTGTTAATTAGAGAGAGAAGCCATTAGAATGCTTTCTTGCTTGCTTTCTCTCTCCTATTGTGATCACCCTGATGCTGTTGCTGCTGTTAATTTTAAGGTTTTAATTTTGTTAGCCTTGCTGTAGGGAGAGACCATATTAGCAGGGCTAATTAATGTTCTTAAGACAGTAATTAATTAGTGTTAGCACTGTAGCAGCTACACTTCCTCATGAGTTTAGCTAGCTAGATTATTATGTAATGTTAAATGAAACCAAAGGCATGTAAATAATTTATAATCATCAGTTGGTTAATTTGGTGCACTTTCGGTGATGAGCAGTGCAACTTGATAGTGAGGAATCTTACTATATACACTCTATATCTCAAAAAGACTTTATTTTTAACATTTAAAAATTGTTCTGCAAAAACTTGTTTTTTAGCTCGTTTCTTTCAATTATTGCATGCACAATTAATATATTCCGATTAAATAAACAACATCGCTCAATGAGCTAACAAGATTGCTTTGCCTTTCTCCCGTCACCACCTATCCTTGTTGAGTTTGCTCGATCGTTGTTGACGAAAAGTTTAAAGTTTTACACTTAACATTAATGAATTTCTGATAGAAATATACTAATCTAGAAATTAGAGCTAACAAAATTAACTCGAGAAGCATTTAAGTCATTTCTTCACACTGTTAATCTATATGAGAATCGCTAAAAGTAAAGTATTTTTGGAATGGGGGAGTAATATCCTCTCCAAATCAACTTGCAGCTCGAATTAATTACATGTTATTTTCTCGAATAAAATGTTTTTTCTTTTCTCGTCTTTCCGGCTATCTACCTAGCTACCAACTGGATTTGATCCATACTTTGTTCTCTTCTATCTATACATACAATATATAGCCGTCGAGCTATCAGCTTTTGTACACATGGTTCATGTAAATGCACCCTTTATTAGGTGGTCCCTTTCACAAATATTTTAAGTTGATAAATTAGTAGTACGAGTAAAAGATCAACAATTTATTGATATAAAATTATGTTATAGAGTGATTATCTTTATTTTAAAATATAAGACATATAAGTTTTCATGCGGTCTTTGACGTAGAAACCAACTGATAGTGGTTTAGATGAGATAGTATCAAACACACGGGTAGGAGAAACCAACTGATAGTGGTTTAGATGAGATAGTATCAAACACACGGGTAGGAGAATAATCTGCAACTCGATCGATCGACCCCATGACGATTTGATGATGCTAGGTCAAAGTCATACATAGCTGTTGTGCTGCTTGCCTTCTAATTAATCTTTAGAAATTGTCTAACACAGCCACTGATAATTAATATCTTAGTTAACCATGCATGGTGTGCAGGATGGGAATCCATCGTGTCAAGGTCAAACATTCACACTGGGTTAGATTGCCAGATTGTGCATCCTTTTGTTATGAGAGCAAGTAGGTGCTTCTTGCGGATAATTAATCATATTTTGGGCATCGACATATATTCAGTTTGAAATTTACATTCCCTCTGATTTTGAATCTAAGTCTTTAATTAAGACTTAATTAGCACAAGAACTAAGTTGGCTCGGCCCTGGAATTTTTTCAAAGTTCATTTTTCACCGCAGACTTAGAAAAATCGGTTGTTTTGAGTCTTAACTTTTAGAACCGAAGAAATACCATCCTAAACTTTTAGGACAACTTATGTTTTAAAAAAGGGTTAGATAGCTGAAAATTTTGGAATCAGAAGAAATATCACAAAACATCACGATAAAATGAAAATATTGGGACGGCGTCATCCAATGCAACATGTTGGCGCCATTTTTATGCCCATTCCTTCCAAATAATCGAAAACCATTTGTTTAAAGCTAAACATAATTAATTTGACTACACGCGCTCAACAATGCTTTGTGCAGTGCCGTCTCTACGTATTTAAAGCCCTAAGACAAAATACAAATAGGGCTCTACATTCAGAAAATGCATACATAACCAAATTATATTTTTACTTAATTGTATAACATCAACACATATTAATTTTATAAGATTTAGAAATATATCAAATATCAATACGATTAAAAGCTGAACAAACGTCAAGACAGCACGAAGAACGGATCCAAAAACCTTATTGTACCGCACTGTTTCACTTTTTAAATATTAGTATTTTTTAATTTAATTAGAATCCGAGGCCATGATTTGCTTTTTGGGCCGTACAAGTGCTAAGTGCTAAGAGCAGTCCTAACCCTTAAGTAGGATGACCCTTAAGTAGGATGGTGTCTTGAGTATTTAATAAGATGTCACATATGAAAAAAGCTGATGTGGCAACCAAATTAATTAAGAGAGATAATACATAATGAAAAAACCATGTCTAAACTAAGACACCGTGTCATCATAACATTCAAAACAGAAATAAAAATAGATTGGTTGAGAGGTGAAGAGAGAAATGAGAGAGATGCATAAAAAATTTAGTACGGACCCACGCTAAGAAATCATGATTAAAAATATGGTTTTTAGAAATGATATCTTACTGATGTGATAAGATAGAATATCACGTAAGAAACTATGGGTTAAGACTGCCCTAACCTTACACGTGCCGATCAACGGCCATGGCTTTACGCATTAATTGGAGGGAGAAGTTAACATATGCATGCATGCATGCTTAATCAGCTAGCTAGGATAGCCTGTGGAGAGTGGGGATCCGACGTGTCAAAGCTCCAAAACACGTGTGCTTAATTACGTGTCATATATCTAGCTTTCTCTATAAAGCAGGGCATGTGGCCTTTCGTCTAAAAAATATATCTAGCTTATCTTATTCTATATGTTGATTTGCTTTCTTAATTACCTTTGTTTACCGTTACAGTTTTGTAGCGTAATCAAGTCCGGTCAAACAGGCAGCTTTTAGTTGAGTCATCGAAGATAAAATCAAGCTCCCCAATCGAACTTGACTGATGATAGTGAAGGAAAAGGAGTCGAATTTGAGGTGATGGCACGATCAATTCGCCATGGCTTCTGACTTCTGAGTGCTGACTAGTCTTAAACAACGCCGGAGCCCGGGTCCACTCCAAGTCTTTTCTTTTGTTCCTACACTGTAAATTTAAGTAGTAGATGGTTACGTTTTCCAAGTTCTGCATTTTTTTTTTTAAATTCTATATAAAAATCGTGCGGCTTATCAAAATTTTAACATTAAGTTTGAAATATTTGTTATAAACATTGGCTTCATTGATCTTTCCTCTTCCCAAGTTTGCGCCTTTAAGAAGGCGCAATCCATTTGACGACAGCAGGAAGACACACCATTCCTATTAATTTTAGGACTTAGTTTGATCGCCTAGAGTGTGTTTGGTTAGAGAGTAGATAGATGACTATGTTCTACTTTACTTTATGATATTAGGTCTACGTCATCTTCATGTTGTAACTAGGATGACTGTATTTTATAATTTTTTTAATAAATTTCTCCAATGTTTAGAGAATATTTTTTTCGTGAGTCATTCTATCTCAACTCACCTACCAAACAGGTACTTAAAAACATAGAACAATTCTATTGTACCAAACACAACCTCTAGTCAAGGGCACGTGGATGGAAAAATGAAGCTCGAGCCCTCCGATAACTCAACGATAGTGGTCCACATGGCAGTACACAAACTCGAATTAGAGCAGATCAAAGAGGGCTCAGTCTGTAATTGATTATCAAAATCACAGAAGACTCGATCAGCTTGTGGTTGATTATCAGAATCATATGGTCTTGTTGATGTTATCATGTTGCAAGTTTGATTAAGGGGGCACATTCCTCTGAGATTCAGAAAAGGGGTATCTCGGGCTTGGCATATAATTAAGTACCTCATAACACACGAATTAATTTAAACTCTTAATTCGGCCTTAATTTAATGATGGGCTCAAGAAGCCCATTTGACGGCCCAGCCCAATTCAGCCTGATAAAGAAGGATGACGGTAGATGCAGATTTTTTAAATAATATTTTATTTTTGAAATTACAATTCTGATACATGTTTCATAAAATTACATAATAGACCTCTATCAATATGGTTGTCAAGGGAAAAAATTCCTCATATCGACACCTTAATTGTTCAATTATCGACAATAGATAAATTTTGAAGGCCCGCGTGCCCACGCGTGAGAAGCCGTGGGTCCCGGTAAACATTAGTTACCGTTCCAAACCAAGCGTGGTTACTAAGCCAAATCACTTGATTTAAAAATTTAAATTTAAATTTTGGGTTTTGATTTCTGACGGTTTAGGCCGGTTACCTGGCCTGGTTCGTTTTGTTGAACCTTACTAAAAAAATGACATTTTTTTTGTTTTAAAAAAACACAACCTTGGATGAACAATCATCAGGACAGGAAATAGCCTTCTGTTTTAAACTTGAGGCAGTAACAAAAAACGATCAGATCTCGAGATTTGTTTGTTTGGTTTATGCCTACCGTACCGCCCTACTGGCCAACCTGCTCTCTTTCTTTTTGTTTTAATTACAAAAAATGGAATCTTCATAGAGAATGATTGATCATTGATGACACTATGACAGGCTATGGCTGGTTGACACGTGGAAGAAATTTTCCCATCACAGGCCTATGAGATTGAATGCTGCATCAATTATCACGTAATCAAGGGGGCTTATTTGAAGATTTGATTTTGTTCATGTCATTTTCATTGAATGGTGCAACATTACGGCATAAACCATTAACCTACTATCTAGATTCGTTGTACTATAAAATATCTCATACAGTATTAAATTGCTGTATTATGGGACGGAGAGAGTAATAATTAATTAAATAAATATTATACGATGTAAATATAAGAAATGAGTTATAGAATATATACTAGTTGATAAATATTTTTAAAAAAAATCGTATTTTTATACAATACGGCATAAATAATTGCGTTCGTAATTGGGATAGCGGCGTTCATGTAAGTGACGTCATTCTTTGCGGACGATGGCCCATCGGTCACGTAGCGGGCCCCACCTGACAGTGACACATCATGTAACCTCGCCGTGTGTTTCCCGTGTCCCGGACTCGACGGCCTCCCCCTTTCTCCCTCTCCTCCCTCGCGAAGCTTCTCGAGTCCTCTCCTCCGTCGGATCGCATGGCCGACGCCGAGGCGGCGGCGAGGCAGCAGCCGCAGCCGCAGCCGCAGTCGTCGCAGGAGGAGGAGGAGGACTGGAAGGAGGCGGAGGGGGGCGACGTCGAGGTGACGGACAGGGCCGCCACGTCCAATGGGGGAGCCGTCGGCGGCGGCGGCGGGGAGGGGAGGCCGATCCGGGTCTATGCGGATGGCATCTACGATCTCTTCCACTTCGGCCACGCCAAGTCGCTCGAGCAGGCCAAGAAGCTGTGAGAAATCCCCCCTTGCTCTGTCGCTGTGCCGTCTTCCGTCCATCCCTTGTCGTAGGCTCGCTCATTCTATTCGATCTGCGACTCGGGTTGGCTTCAGGATTTGCTCGTTTCGTGCGCTTGCAGCGAGGGTTGGTTCAGTGTGAGATTTGGGCAAGAAAAGGTGCATCTTTCTGCCATTAGCAGTTCCGCGATGACCTTCTACGAGTTACCATCATTTGCGATACTCATTATCTTTGTGGATCGTAACGGTGATTTAGTGGGGAAAGAGTTTTACTTTGCAGATTAGGAGTTACTCGACACTGAGTCTTGAGCAATCTCAGTATGTTTTACCTAACGTGATATGACTCCGGATGTCCTTTCTCCTTTCTTGTTTGCCTGGTGTTGGATCATTCAGAAGGGGAAAAGGAACTGTTCATAGATTCCTGCAAATAATGGTGTTTGATTAGGCAGTATTAGCCGTTCTCTATTTAGTGCAGTACGGTAATCTTGCTTTGTTGCCATAGAGTTGTTGGGTAACTGTGTTTGTTGGTTAGGTGTGGTCAAATTAGTCTGATTTAAGAAATATGCTTGTCTGTTCGAACTAGTCCGTGATTTTAGATGCATTCTGAGTTCCTTACGCACGTCACAACTTACCTTTTGTGTTGTAGGATAGTTACTCCTTAGCTAATGAGGAGAATCATGTTCCATCAGAGATGTAGCTTCTAGAAATTGTGAATCTTTTTCCTTAGATACATTTGTATACATACCACAATCTTATTGTTCATGTGGTATGCACACAGGAAAACACATTTTTTTGCGCTATTGTATGGGGAAAGTGAGTGCCTGCCTTTTATGTGGAACCTTTGCAAGGAACCGTGCACTTGCAGTCATGCTATCTTTCTTAAATATCTAGCTGTGTTCTATCTTTAGAGATCACCCTACAATAAATCTTGTCTACCAGTGTTTTTTAATCCAATATTATACTTGACCCACCATTTCCTATATATTCCATAGATTGTGTGTATCTTAGAGCTACTTTTTCCAATATTTATTCGATTAGGTGCATGCAACTTCTGGATGGCATCAGCCTTGTTAATTTCTGTCTTCAACATATATAAAGTAATTAACTTACTGGATTTATTATGAAAACACTTCCATACGGGCCTCTGACGCCACGAGTCCGCCCAGACGCTCCGTTTGAGGACAGATGCTTCGTTTGACTACTATACTATTTCATCAAACAGATGCTTCGTTTGACTGCTATACTATTTCATCCATCCCGATCAAACCAACTGCACAATGATTTATTCCCACACTTGCTTTTCTCTCCCACTCTCGCTCGCTCCCTCCAATGCTTTTATCCATGGTGTCCCTCGTTGGAATAGAGCTCCTTAAGCCATCTTCATGTGGTGCCATCTCCCTCATGTCCACATGGTGCTATCCTCGCATGCTACATGATCTCTATCTCCAATATGTATGGAAGAATGATGGCCATGGAATGGTGATGCCAAGGGCTGGAGTGGTTGGCAGCTCACGATGGTGATGCTGTGGTTGACGCAATGATGGTTCTTCTATGGCTGTGGAAACTAGATGCCAGAGCAAGGGGAAAGAAGTAGCTGCGAGCATGCGGAGCCTAGATCCAGCCATCGGAGTAAAAGAAGAAGGCAGATCTGGCCACTGGAGTAGAAGAAGCCAGATCCAGCCACTGGAGTAAAGGAAGAAGGTGTTCTGCAGGCTCGTGTTGGAGTTTGACAAGTTTTATGGCAATCCATTGTTTTATCTTGTTGCACTTTGTTGTATTCTAATGTTTCATCCTCTTTGATCGGATGTTGCACGTGGTGCGTATTGTGCCCCGTGTCCTCGGCTGTCATATTGTTTCTTGATGTTGCAATTGATATTATCTGGTGTCGGACACATTGTTTTTAAGATGTTGCTGAAAATGTTTTCTTCATGTTACTGTCAATTTTCTTCAATGTTGCATATAGTGGTTTCTTGGTGTTGCAATTAGCATTTTGAAATGTTACATCTATTTGAAATATTTTTGACCAAGTGATGGAATATTTTTCATAAAGTGTTGAAACATTGTTTGACGATTTGCGTCAGATCAGACATCTGATCCCTAGTTGCATCTGATTTATCATTATACAATGAAGATGTTATTGGACTGAACGACCTTTAATACTGTAGGTTCCCTAATACGCATCTTATTGTTGGATGCTGCAATGATGAGTTGACACATAAATACAAAGGGAGAACTGTTATGACAGAGGATGAGCGATATGAATCACTTCGTCATTGCAAGTAATCTCATATCATGCTTTGTTCTGTTCACTAAGCCACCAATACGATACAATTTTTTTTAGTTTTATTAACTATATTAATATTACTTATGATCTTCTATTCCCAGATGGGTTGATGAAGTCATTCCTGATGCTCCATGGGTGGTAACGGAAGAGTTCTTGGATAAGCATAATATTGATTTTGTTGCTCATGATTCTCTGCCGTAAGCATTCAGGCTTAAAATATCTTGACCTTATTCTTAACACAGTAAATATTTCTTATGTACTTCCTGCGATAATACATATGCCCTGATATTCTTATTTCAATGTTTTTTTCTCAGTTTCCTGTTTAGATGTATTTAAAACAGTCAGACTTTCACAATGATGGATCTAAAATCTAAATATATTTAATTAATATATATACCCAATCTTTTCTATTTGAATCTACACAGGTATGCTGATGCCAGCGGAGCTGGAAAAGATGTCTATGAATTTGTGAGTATTTCCAAACTAATATGTTCAAGTACAGACTTAAAATTATTTTAGCATTAACTGTTTCTATTGGTGTGGATTGTGGAGTATTTCTGACACACTAATATTGCCATGTTTACCAGGTAAAAAAACTAGGTAAATTTAAAGAAACCCAACGCACGGGTGGAATATCAACATCAGATATTATAATGCGGATTGTTAAAGATTATAATGAGTATGTTATGCGAAATCTGGCCAGGGGGTACACCAGAAAGGATCTTGGTGTCAGTTATGTGAAGGCATGTGATATTAACCTGATGCTTTTATCATAACACCAACTTATAAGAGCTCTTTATATTTTAGCTGTATTGAGAGTACTGTTTGAGCTGCCCAACTGATCCTTGATACATCTTATCAGGAAAAACGACTTAGAGTTAACATGGGATTAAAAAACCTGCGTGACAAAGTGAAGCAGCACCAAGAAAAAGTAGGAGAGAAGGTACTTGTATTGGCCATCTTCCTAATTATGACAAAGTAGGATTTTAATAATTGATTAACTGATGACTAGGCCATGTTAACTTCTCTCAAATCTTGATCGCTGGTTGACTGATGCAGGGACACATGCCTTATGTGCTATTTTCCTTTGATAAACATTATTCTGAATGTAATATTTATGGCATGTATGGTTATCATCTTTTGTGGATACTGACAGTGTTTTGTTGGTTCAATCGATAGGATTTTCTTCTTCAGATTGACACGTACATTCTTTCTTTAGTTCAATTAATCTTTTGGTGGTAAATAGTCAGAGAGTTTAAACCCAGTACATATGCTATATATGTTGTGCATCTACTACATGCCTGAACTTAAATACTGACAGTATACTTTTCCCTACTCAAGTTGATATTTTGATTGTTCGGGCCTACAAACATAGCATTGCTCTGAAGTCAAACTGGCTATTTGCAGTGGAATACAGTGGCTAAACTCCAGGAAGAGTGGGTGGAAAATGCAGATCGCTGGGTTGCTGGTTTTCTAGAGAAGTTCGAGGAAGGCTGCCATTCAATGGTTAGTCACTCTTTGCCAGTTAGCAGAAGCTAGCATATGCCTCAATTCAGTGCTCACTTTATCTTGCTTTAAAAAATTTCCTCAGGGAACTGCCATCAAAGAGCGGATCCAAGAGAGGCTCAAGTCACCATCCATGGATTTCACCCTTCTACAGTATGATGGTGATGAGTATGAGGAGGATGAGGATGACGACGAAGATGTCAAAGAATAATACCACCGTAAATATACATCAAGTACAATACCTACATGCAGATCTTCATCCCTTGACACTGTCATGCGTCTCTTTTATCTTCAGGAATGGTGAACTTGTGCTCCCCAGGTAGATTATTGTGTTGTGTTGTAGCAGTAGCAGATGTTTTGTTTAGGCAAAGTACGCCTGTAAAAGTCGTAGTGGATGACCTGAATGGTTATCTGGAAGAAACAGAAGATATATTCCATTATATTTTTGTTTAGAATACAAGAACTCTCTATATTTCAATTGGGGGTATCTTACATATTTTTTTTGAACTTAATCAAACTTCTACGTGCGGTGCATGCTTCTGTTTGGTCATAGTTCATGGAAACGAAGAACATGTCATCTGTTCTGTAACCCAAAGAAGGGTCTAAGATATCGTGGGAATCGGATTTTGTGATGGAGAATAACCTTAGATTTACTACACGGTGAAGAGAACTGCTAGTTTCTGGTGTGAGTCAGCTTATGGTCAGTCATGTCCATCTAACTGAACGTTGGCATGGGAGCTCCGGAGCTGTACATCATGCCAGCGGCTCTGCTCAGCAAGCTCTGTCTGCATGACATTTCATGCATGCATGCACACCCTTTAACCGGCACTGGCTCGAGCTCGACACCTGGATCCGACGGTGTAAAGTCTGTTTTTGCCATCGCGAAGCACCTATCTCTAACCGCTGTTAAGTGGACTCTGATCACTGTGCGTTGCACATCACCGGATGATAGCAGCAGTATATTACCTCTACAAAAATATAGAGAAGTCCCCAAATTATCATGAGTCATTCCTTGGTGCAACAGTTTAGATGCTACTCTGAACTTGTGGTTGGGTGTTCAACAAGGTTATCAATACCGTTCCGGTACCGGCCAGAATAGCCGGTACGTGTCATACCAGTGTCTAAACCGGTACATAGGAAGTGCCGTTCTATTCCGGGCTAAATACCTGTCCATTCCGGTCATTCCGGCCGGAATTCGCTATACCGGCTATTCCGGTACCGGCCCAAAATATATTTTTGATTTTTGATTTCTAAAAAATATAAAAGGCAAGCTAGAAAGCAAACAATATAAATGTTTAATGTTTTAATTTTGTAATCTTGATTCTTGATTTCTGAAAAGTATGTAATGTAAAACCACATATTCAACTTTATTTGATATATTTGTATGGTACTTAAAGTCTTAAACTAATCTACGTATTATGTTGCATATAAGTCATAAACTATATTTAAGATATGAAGTTATGAACTTATTTATATATATGTTATATTTAATTCTGTTAGTTTATTTGTTAA